>KZ505645.1:1522382-1641190 GCA_002844005.1 Limosa lapponica baueri | reverse complement strand
GGGGGGGGGGGGGAAGGGTGATAGGATGTTACATAATCCTTCCGCTTCAGTCATTTGGTCTTTTTTATGTAGGTATTTTAGGATATGTGTTAAAGCACATAAAATTTGGGGGGTCAAATATTTAAATACAGAAAAAGTATATCCATACAATGTGTAATTTTTCACTGTTTTTGTCTTTACCTACCTTGTTATGCACATGACAATTGCAACTATAATGGCAATCTGTACAGCTCCAATTATTGCTGCAATAAGGACATGCGTAAGCTTTTGTCTACTTGGGACAACATAAAGAATACTAAAGTCTGTCTTTTCACAGTGCTGTCCAGTATATCCTGATTCACACCTGAAAAAGAAAAGGAGTATTTCATGGAATCTGGAATTTGACAACAGTGCAGTCATTTTGCAGATGAAATAAGGAGTCCGAGGTGATTCCAGCTGAGAAAGAGCTGGTGAGGAGGTGGAAGTGTGGTAATGCTTAGGTTGGGGACTGGTTTGGCTTTCTGTGGCAAGAGAAGAGACAGAACAAATATGCTCTGCTTTCCTGGATAAGGTTACTCTGAAAACTCACCAGCATGGTGAACATCCTGGTTTGGCAAAAGAAATCTGTGGGGTCATTATTAAATTGGGCCAATATTTTGGAAGAATATAGCAATGAGATGAAACAAGTAGACAAGGCTAAGTGAAACACAAAGAAGAACACAAAAGGCATGTGCTCACTGAACTGCAATGTCAATATAGGATAGAAATGACAAAGAGGAAAAATAACCTTGAAAAATGGGGTGAAAGGAGATCCCTTTTCAAGCTGCAGCCTACAAAAGTGGAATCCTGCAAAACCTATTGGACAAGACCAGCATCAAATCCTCTCCTGCCTTGTCACCAAACCAAAATTTGACAGAGGTCAGGTTAGAAAACCCAGTGGCCCACAACTGTTCATGTGAGATTTCATGGAAGACTCCATAAAAATTGGCCAGGTGTGGGGGATAAATGGCTGGACACAGAAGGAAGCAGCTGCTCTAAATAGTACCTTGTCTGAGCAAAGCAACAGTTAGCTCAGTGAGAAGCTCAGCACAGGCTGCTCCTGATAAGTGACATGAGATCAGGGAATGCGGGATGTGGTGAAGGTGGCAGTGGAAATACACTCTGAAGGAATTCATATCTCAAGGCAAGAGAGGCAGAAGCACAATAAGGAAAGGCAAGAGCCACCCAAGCCACTGAGCTGAAGTCTGCAGAATCAAAGCCCACAACTTACATCCCTGAACAAGTTCCTTGTACTGCTGTCCTTTAAAACCAGCTGATGTGAATGCATCATTAAGGGCAACATAATCATACAATTGGCCTCCAGCTCTGTAGTAGGAAGCTGGAGAAGACATACTCGCACACAGGCAGAGAATCAATCCTTTTGTAAACTGGATCAGATAAGCCCGAATGCAATTGGTATCATCCATCCAAAAGCTTTGTGCTAGGGTAGGAATTAATTCTGTTTGGAGGGACGAAATAATTACTCCACAGACCTTCCTACAACTGCTAATGCAACTCCTAATCCCCCTTTGCATGCAGGGATAAGAGTTGGGGTTTACACGTTCATAATCTTGTGACGCTACTTTTCCCAGCCATGAGCTGCTCTGTAAAGAGTTTTGGTTCAGGCATGAAATGAGTTCCAGTAAGAGCAGAGTCAATAAAGAAAAGCTCCCATGTACTGTAAGTAAGCCCAGTAATGGCTAGGAAGGGAATCAAATGAAACAGGCATTAGCATACAAGAAGGAAGAGGATGGGGAACATGTTGGCAGTCACACAAAAAGAGACAATAAGGAAGAGGACTCCTTACTAGTGAAGAGGACTGAATTCTTATTGCTACTTTGCTTCTGTTTTCATTAAAGAAGGTAACCGTTAAAGTGTGATCAAGGTGAGATACTGTTCAGTCTGTTTACATAAATAATTGAAGGTAGTAATAGTAAATGTAATTATAAAATAGAATTTTAAGGGACAGTACATTAATTAAATTAATCAATACATTGCCTATCAGTAATTATTAGAGTAATAATAGATATTTAAATGATTGAATAGTAATTGAATCATACATGACTAAACATGTCTGTATGATTAGTGCCATCCAGAAAAAAATTCTGACAAATAAAAAAACCAAGTTCATTCATCCAGGAATATTTTCCTTGAAATATCTCTACTTTGAATATTTTGAGCACAAATCCATCAGAAATTTTGTTAAACACAGCTCTAGATCAAAAGAATACTGTAATCAGTGCTGCTTAATGCCCATCAAGATAACATTGGTGATGCACCCAGTCTCCCAAGAGAAGCAAAGCCATGTTGAGCTCTCTTGGTTCTGGCCAAAGAAAAGAGAAGAACAAGTAAGTCCTATTGGAAAGGTGAAAATAAACAAGAAAGGGTCTCAGATGGGAAAAGAAATAATATAAGCTTTCAGGTGCTTATGCTGACAACCATACTGGCTCTGCCTTTTGGGTTTCCTGCTCCCTGATCAGTCTGGAAACTCTTAAATCTTGGCAGTAGAAAAAACCCTAAATATCCTCGATCGATAAAAATCGAGGGAGAAAATGTGATAGTATCTAATGGATTTACAGCTAAAGTTTCCAAAGCAAAGGAAAGCAAAAAGTTATAGCATCTTCAGCCAAATTAAACTGAAAGTACAAGCCTGCAAGGTAAAAGTTCAGGAGTGAAACTTCCCAATAAGTAGGGCACTCCAAGTTATTAAGAAGTGGCTTTTTTCTATAAACAAGTTTCCAAATTATTTTTATTTTTTAAAGAAAACAAAGAGGTAGAATTTAGTTGGTGAAATGCAAAGAAAAAAATTATCTAGGAGCTAAGGAAATAAAATGAAACATTCGGATTTCCTGGGAAAAACTGAGTAGCTTAATACTGAATGTACTGATCTGCTAGGTTATACCACAGACCAAAAATTTGGGCCAAAGAATATTTTGCAATTTTATACTTTCTAGATGAAGCCTATTATTGTGAAAAAGGGCAATAAATGTTAAAAATCAGATATTGATACTCTCTCTAGACTTTATGACAAGAGCAATAAAAAGTATAGATAGCGTAAGATAGACTGAGAGGTCAATGGGGAAAGAGCAGTCACACAGAGAAGCCATGCAAGACAAAGTAAGTTTTGTGGTTGGTTTTGTTTTTTTTTCTCTAGATAGGATTTAGCAGCTGAAAATAAGGAGACAACACTGAGGCCACAGTCCTCAGAGGAATTCAGCTTCTGAACTACCTGAGCGACCGAGCCTCTCCTCTGGGCACTGGCTCCTGCATGACTGGAGCAACTGGGTGCTTCCCACAGTGTGGGGATACGGCTCCTGTGCCAGTGCTGAGGTAACTGCAGACTGACACGGGCTGCAATTATGTCTAGAGCGCATTTTGATTAAGCTTTACAGCAATTTCAAGCACATTTTGCAGGCATGCAGGACTTACCGGCAGGAAGCCTTCTGAGTGGAATAAATGAATTCACATTTTCCATGTATACAGTAGCCGTTGAAGCTTTCTGAACAAGGTATGTGGTTTCCGATGTAAATGTCTTCTCTTTGATCACTGGCATCTTGAAAACAAATATACATAAACAATTATAAATGGCTGCATGATATTTATTAAAAAAATCTCAACCAGGAACAGCATACCCTTAAAATCTTGTAGTGAATAAAGGAATACAGAATAATAAAGTAGAGGCTAAAGGGTGAAGTTTCAGAGGCACCTGCAGAGATTTGCTGGGATATACTGCCCTGAAAAATGATCCTCAGAGGCATCTAAATATGCTTCTTATGTCAGGTTTCTCAAAAGGGGAAAAGCATTCATCACAGAAACAAGCCAATGCAGAAAGATCAGCAGAAGCTTTGTCAGCGGCACTGGGGCAAAGGGATAATACATAGATACACAGAGCTCTCTCCCACGTCTAAACAGAGGAAAAAAGCCCTGAAGGGTTAGAAAGAAGTTAAACTACACTTTATGACTGCTGGGTAGAAAACAACTTGATAAAGCCCTGGGCTGGCTGTGTTGGTTGTTGAAGGGCGTTTGCGCAGAGTCAAGGCTTTCTCTGCTTGTCACTCTGGCCCCTGAGCACACAGGCTGGGGTTGAGCAAGAGGCTGGCAGGAGACACAGCCAGGACGGTTGCCTCAAACTGAGCGAAGGGATATTCTGTACCATACAACATCACACTCAACAAAAACCCCGGCTTTTGGTCTTTCCAATGTGGTCGCTGTTTAGAGACCAGCTGGGCATCAGCCTGCTGGTCAGACGTGAGTGATGGTTTTTGCATTGCTTGTTTTTTTCTCCTTTTTTTTTTTTCCCCTTCACTTCTTAAACTGTCTTTATCTTGACCAATGATTTTTTCTTGGGTTTCCCCTTCAGACTCCTGCTGGGAGGAAGGCGGGGGTGAGCAAGCAGCTGATGGGTGCTTAGTTGCTGTCTGGGTCAGCCCAGCACAGGAAGGCAGTCCCTTCTGCCTCAACATCTTCCATGCTTCTATCATGTTACTAAAACTATCTAAAACTGCATACATTTTCAACCATTCTTTCTCCAAAATTGTTTTGTAAAAAGTCCTGAATAGAGAAGTTGATATTTCATAATAAACTTCCCTAAAGACCAAGGATTTAAAGATGTGAATGTAATTGTGGAATTATGTTCATTTCCATGGCGATAGAAATGGCCTCACAAATACAAGATTACAATGAACTGCAGGTGCAAAGCAAAAAGGGATTGTGAAGAAGAAATCTCTTCTACAACTGCAGATATTTGGAATAACACTAGCAAGAAAGAGAATGTATTTATACAAGAAAAAAAAAAAGACACGCTGCTGCTTTAGGTTTTCTCTGCACATTCTGTGGAATGTTTGCTAATTTGTTCCAGGAGAAAAAAAATGTATTAGAGGTCCGAGATATAAGGCAACTTGATAGTTCAGGCTACACTAAAAGATTTAGAAGACTTGATACGAAGGAAGAACATTGCATAATACCAACAATATGTCCAATATTGCCCTGTTGAAATAGTCTATGTCATGGTAAGTCTAAGAGAAGAAAAGTGGGGAAGGCTTATCTCAAAACCATTGTCTCCTCCAAGCAGTTAATTACTGTTGTATCTGATCCCAATCAAAGGCTTGTAATAAGCTGCATACAATTCCATTAGTCTGTTCAGATAGCTGTGCCATGTCTGGCTTTAATGTATGTACTAATACAGAATGTGAGGCCCAGGGAAAGATGCATCCCTTGAAGGGGGGACAGTAAAGTCAGAAGCAAAACATGTATTAAGCAAAGAGACGTTGTTAAATGTGGGAGGTGATTCCTAATGTAAAATAGACATTTACCTGCCTATTGACGGGAATCCTTTTTCATTCTGAGAGGCCTGCTAGACTGGTTCAGAGCTTCAAAGTGAAATATTTAACTGGTGTAGAGGCCTTGAAAGAGTGATTGGATAGAAGACGTCAGATACTTCACCAGAAGGAAGAGGTTTGCACAAAACCTGAAACCCTGGTGCCCATCTTGGCACAATAAAAGCAGCAAGCCAGCTGAATGTGGGAAGAAACACCTTTCTGATGTAACTTCAGGTAGACACTTGCACTGCAGGAGAAGGAGACTGTCATAGCTATGGTTCTATAGACTAGAAGGCATTATACATTCAGAGAACAGGGTGTAACGAGTAACTCACAGGAATTTAAAGGAAAAGCAAACAGAAGTGTGGCCTGTTCTCTTATCATGGAAGAAGAAGTCATTCAAAGTAGTTCAGTTCAGGCTCTCACTGTCTAAAAAGACCTGACTACTGCACAAAAAAATTTCAAAACAATTTTTTTGCACAAGGCATACTCCCTTCGTGCACATCATTTGCCAAATTTGTAACTGCACAAGCTATACACATTAATAATAATAATTATATACAATGTTTTTTCCACTAAACAGATTTCAAGGGCAATTTATATGCAATGAATAAAAGGCTGTAACTGATTCTGAATAGGAACCAAAAGTGGTGTTATATTACATCACATAATGAGATGTATATTCCATTTGGTGCCTTTTATGCCTTCATAATGTAAGTGAAAATTGACATTAAATCATTCCAACTGATACATTATGTGGAGTGAGAATAAGAGAATTTGTGAAAAAAAATATTCGGAGCTTTTTGGCACTGAATGGCTGTTTTCAAGAAGAACACAAAGAATATTGAAAGCCATGGTGGGATGGCTTCACTCTGGGAGGCCATGGGAGTGCAAAACTAGTGTAATGACAGAAAAAACTAAAGAGAAGAGCTAACAGAGAAAATACCAACCCCTAACAACAAAACCTGCATTAAGACCAGCACCAAGAAGACTCAATATAAGTCACAGTGTGTCCTGGAGTGCATCAACCAGAGCCTAACCAGACATCAAAAGAGGGGATTATCCGCTGTATTCAGCCTTGGTGTGGCCTCACATTGAACACTGTGTGCAGTTCTGGGCCCCACAATTTCAGACGGATGTGAAGGTCCTTAAATATGTCCAGAGGAGGGCAGCAAAGCTGGTGAAAGGGCTGGAAGGAATGTCCTACGAGAAGCGGCTGAGGACTCTGGGTTTGCCTAGTCTGGATCAAAGGAGGCTGAGGGGCCTTATTGCTCTCTACAGCTTCCTGAGGAGGGGAAGTGGAGAGGGAGGTGCTGATCTCTTCTCCCTGGGATCCAGTGATAGGATGCATGGGAATGGTTCGAAGTTGCACCACCAGAGGTTTAGACTGGACATTAGGAAGCATTTCTTTACTGAGAGGGTAGTCAAACACTGGAACAGGCTTCCTACAGAGGTGGTTGATGCCCCAAGCCTGTCAGTGTTTAAGAGGCATTTTGACAATGTCCTTTAGCTTTTGGTCAGCCGTGAACTGGTCAGGCAGTTGGACGAGATGATGGTTGTAGGTCCCTTTCCACTGAAATAGTCCTGTCCTATTCTATTCTATTCTATTCTTTACCATTCCATTCCATTCCATTCCATTCCATTCACAGCGCTATTATTTGTGAGAGAAGAGGAAGAAAGGTTAACACCTATGCAGATCTGCTCTTTTCATATTTCTTCTGAGAATGCACCTAGCACACATGGGCTACTACCATGTAAAATAACTGAGCAGGAAGTGAAACACTGCCTTATTTCATTTATACTGGGGTTACTAAAGGCAAGATAAGGTTTGTATAGGTAAAACATTTTCAACAAATGTGATTAAGCCTATTAGTTTACTGAAAACATTTTAAAACAACCTAACAAGTTGTTGAAGTTGTGGATGCCCCTTACCTTGAAGTGTCTAAGGCCAGGCTGGATGGGGCTTTGAGCAACCTGGTCTAATGGGAGGTGTCCCTGCCCACGGCAGGGGGGTTGGAACAAGATGATCTTTAAGGTTCTTTCCAACCCAACCCATTCTATGATTCTATACCAAATACAGAATCTGCTATTTTTTTCAGAAATTAATGGGAAAGACGGGGTCATGGGGTAGGGGCCTGGTGTCATTTCATCAGGAATGTCACAGCTTGGTGTCTTCTTGTGTCATTTTCACAGCACTTGGGCACAGTCTAGTCCTGTGACCGCTGCATAGGGTGGTAAGCAGCTGGGCATCTTAGAGGAACACAGCGGGCAAAACTCACAAATCACACACAGCTCGCTCTTGCCAGCCTTACAACGTCAGAGCTGTAAGAAAGCAGCTGCTCACAGGTCTGTCTCGGTTACAGAAATCAAAGCTGTAAGGCAGACGAGAAGGGACCTGTGTGCTCTCTTTTCTCATCTTGTGCAACCATAACCAAACAGCACAAAGTCAGCACAGTACCTTTCACCTCTGGCCGATACTGCATGCCATCATCTTTCTTTCCAACTGCGTTTGCGTCATCTGTGTCTAGATGATAAATACAAGCATGGATAGCTATTAGGAAAGGCTTATTTCCAGACCACTACATATGTGTCATTGAGAAACTAGAATGATATTCAAAGAAGTATTTTAATTGCAGTAAAACTGGACACATACCCATATTGTTCCTCCCATACAACCAGGTTGGTAGCACACCTGGTCAGCAACAGTCAGTAACCCCAGCATCCAGACCAACACAGGGCACACCTCAAGCTGTAGGTTTTGAACTAAAACCTCTTTGGTGGAATAGGCCTAGGTCATTTTGGTGACAGTCTGTTTTGGTTTTGGAACTGTCCAAGTTACAGATCTAGATGGAACTGGCAAAGAGATGGTGGAAAGCTGCTATTCCCGTGAGAAGGTCCTAACTGCAAGACCCCAAAACTGAAGAGTCGTGCACGTGATTAACTACAAGGCAGCAGACAGAGGGTTTCAGTGGACCA
Organism: Limosa lapponica baueri; assembly: GCA_002844005.1. Lineage (NCBI taxonomy): Eukaryota > Metazoa > Chordata > Aves > Charadriiformes > Scolopacidae > Limosa > Limosa lapponica. The sequence goes on along the minus strand of KZ505645.1, from coordinate 1,632,878 downwards.
TTGCAACACTGGAAAAGGAAATGGGTAAATATTCGTGCAATTCGGGCTCAACTTGACTCACCTTGGAAGTACATTGTACAGCCCGCAGTAGCAAGAAGGAATGTTTCTCACAAACTGGTATTCCTTTTGCTCTCCTGCTTCTTACCATCCGCTTATGTAAGACCCGTTGGACTATTGCTTAGATTCTCCTAAGAGCTTTTGCTGTCTTTCCCAGTAACACCAGCCAAAGGAAGGTAATGTAAACACACTACATATATTTGTAGTGTAAACATACCTCTGCATGAGGAACTCTAAAATATAGGTGGGGAGTTCAGTGATAACTGGATCAGTGACTTCTGATCAAAAATGGAAAAGGGAAAGCTCTACCAAGCACGCTTATGTCAAAATTTACATTTACTGGAAAAACAAAATTAAGCCTACCTGAGCAGTGTCCAAGATGCCTGATGTCGATCTGCTCTTGCCTCAGACATGATGCTTCTCTAACAAAGCATGGATTGTTGTAGGAACTTCCATCAGAAGCACATACAGGATTAAAACTGTATCCACTGCAGTCTATATTACACACACACCTGTTAATTGAAATGTACAGCAAAACAGAATTGATACCCAGCAAACAAAAATTAAGTCATGTTGAGTCATGAGTAAACACTAGCTCATACACTAATACCAGGAGAAAAGAGCATGTTGCATGAGGATACTGAAGAATTCATTGGCGTCTCAGCCTTCCAAGCAGAATATACAAAATTATGAATAGGTGCTTCAGTGTGCTTTTTAATAATGCATTGATGTTTCTTGAAGTTTTACTATGATATCAATCTCATTGATTACAACCTGAAAATTGATAACACATTGCTAGGAAAATTTACTACATTAATAAAACAGTTTGTGGTGTCTGTTCTTAAGTGTGAACAAAACCAGATGAATATTCTACTTTTTTAGGGGTGTCAGGATCCCTGAGAAGGGAACAAAAAGGACTCCCATTTCTGTTAAACAGTAAAAGGAGTTTTTCTATTCCAAGGGCAGTACAGAATCAATATGCTTGGTTAACTCTGTCATTTCAGCAAGACAATCATCATACCTTTGAAAGTTAACAGTGGCTTTATTATGTTGTAATTAAAACAGCATTATGTGATCAAAATTATTTCATATTGCATCCAAGTAACACTTCAGATGTTTAGACACAGCATTTTCCACAGAATTTGCAACCAGAAAAGAAAAGTGGGGAAAATGAAGAACTAACCTGTAGCTGGTTCCTAACCATCCAGATGTAGGACAGCCAAGACTTAGATAGGGATATGATTTAGATGGTTTTGGTTAGATAATCTTGTTGCCCCAACAAAAAGTCCTGAAATTTTACATGTGTGAATGGCAGAGGTAAACTTTCCAGCTTTCCAAGACCCATCACCCTTGTTTATTTTAGTCAATATTCTACTTTTTAACTGAAACACTATTTTTGAATGAAAGCTTATGTGTGTGTTTCAGCTTGCTCTGCAAGCTCTGCTCCGCCTCTGGACTGGGAGAATGTGTGAAGAGTGTGGCTGCAGAAAGGAGGGCGTGGGAAGCACCCGGTCCAGCTCTCCATTGAGCTCCTCCTGATGCTGTGAGAGCAGGAAGAGCTGCTCTGCATCTTCTGAGGACGTGGCAGTGGACACACGGTCCTCTCCCTGCCAAAAAGTTCTACACATGAGGCACATAGTCTGACTGCTAGGAGCTGCTGCTAGCTTCATCTTTGCTCACTCTTTTAAGACACAGGCTGGGGAAAAAAAACCAAGCTACCAACTTCCTAGGTTTTTAATTCTCTTTCCAGCTGCTCCAGATACAATTAAATGATTAAACAGACAGATGTGTGCCTCAAGTCAGTGACAAATTTAACAGCAGAACCTAATTCCATGCTGCAGAAACACTGAAGATGTCCTGTGTACCTTTCTCTCTCTCCCTCTTTTTCCATAAGCACCTTTTGTTACCTAAATTTAAAGATGCTAATTTTGCCAGTAATATTTCATGCCTGTGAACTGCAGATTGTTGCTAGACAAAAGAACATCTCTAGTGCAAACAGGTTTTTAAGTGCACCTACTGACAGTGAAAAACTGCCCCAGTGATGAGTCTCCACACATCTTGGGCACCTACCTCAAAGTACTCATGAAGCAGCTAAATATCAACATGATGTATGTATAATAATTTTTCTTACTAGAAATGGTAATGGTTGTAAACCTCAGACCCAGGGAAGGAAGTACTATTTTATTTACATGCTCCCACATGATTTTAAGCCTAATGAGGGGTTTATTAGGATTTACTATATGCAAATAAAAGGCTCACGGCTCAGCAGTTGTCCACATTTATTAACAGGAAGGAGTGGAGAACTAGTCCTTGTTTGTATGGCACCGGCTGTGTGCTTACAGATACCTTTGCTCAGCCTTAGCTCACGACTGCCTGCGTGCACCCATCCTCGTCACGTTTGAGCACATTCGCATATATATCTCCAGAACAATTCCATCTGTATTTCTATGTCCAAACAGCTCTAATTCTGTCTACAGTCACCATCCAGGGTTTGCAGCATCATAATTACTGTTGTTTTCTGTCATTCCTGGTGACAAATAAGGTGACTTCTGAAAATAATTTTTTCTTCCTCATGGTGACATTATAGGGTAGAGTTGAAAATGCTTGGAAACTGCTTATATTTTCATGCTGCACTGTGTTGAGCTTTAACATCTCTCATTAAATGCTTGCTTACTTGTTTTGGGGGTAGATGTGAATTCCTGACTTTTTCTGATAAACACTTTCAGTCTTAGCTCTAACCATCTCTTTGATGTACAAAAATTTCTTTTTATCATTTAAAATTTACATTTAAAAGCAGGAAAATAAATTGAAAAACCCAACAGCCTACAAGAGGAGAGCTTGAGGAGAGCTGGTGCAGCATGAGGCAGCTGAATCCCACTGACCAGCTGCAACGGGCTGGCAGCTGCGTTGTGTCCCTGGAGCAGGACAGAACTGGCCACTGCCAGGGGTGGGAGCAAGTGAAACTCCCGCCTGTGGCCAGTCTGGATACTGGGAGCTGCTGGAGGCTTGCAAGCACACCAAATCCCCAGTGCAGCCTCGCTGGCAGAGCAGACCCGAACCATGGGTCATGCTTTCCGCCCACAGGCATGTGGGCTGCCGCACACCGCATCTCCAGCAAGACCCTCGCCAAACAGACCAACCCAGCCAGCTGGTGGGACACATGCCTGCTCTCTGATCTCCAGGATCTGCCTCTGCTTCCAGGATTGGTGGCAACTTCCTTCCAGGCTCCCTTCTTCTGTCCAAGGGCATTGCTTTTCAGGACACCTCTTCTCTCCAGAGCCCTTGGTTTCCCAAGCTCAGCAGTCTATCTACAAAAGTACACTGCACGACTGGCTTCCCAGCTGCTGACTCTGTCTCATGGCTCTTCATTAACTGGAAGATCCAGGACATGACACTTGTTCAGCCCAGGCATTACCCAAAATGTACAACCAGTCGGTGCTGGTTGCAACTCGGGAGTTCACTGGTTCAGTTTTGGAAGTTCTTTGCTCCCCATGCACATGATTATCTGCCTGATGCCATTAGCTGCTACTTCTCCTGCAGCCATGATGCTAAATGGTATATCTGGCCTTCACCTGGCCACTCAGTTACTGGTGTAGACGCTTTGACAGAGCTCCCTGGCACGCAAAAGCAGCTGGTTTAAATACACTGTGGGATAATGAACAGTTGAACTGGACTGATGTACTTAAAAAAAAAATGAGACTATTATGCTTCATAATTCCAATGTAAAAGCCTGAAGCCGTTCAGAGGGCTGAAGGGGAACGAGTTAAGGTGAGGACATGGCTGGGGCATGATGCTGTGAAGGGAGCAGGGCCCCCGCAGATGCAGCAGGGTGGCAGCAAGGGAGCCAGGAGCACACGTTACAACCCTGCACCCCTCAGAGAGGCCACGTGGGGTGCAGTGAAGGTGTCCTTGCTTATAGCTGGTGGGCACTAGATCCAAAATGCAGCCAGGCCTGCTGGAAGCACCGAACTGTGAGACGGGAGCAGTGAAACGTGTGGAGTGCTGCTCTGGGTAGAAAACATGAAATGAAAGCTGTTTTTAACTGCTCAGTGTTTGTGAAGGAAGGTAAAACCATGGGAGATCAAGTTGCTGCTCTGATGCTGCACATCAAACACATTGAAACTGGCAGCTGAGTCCCTGCAAGAGGACAGGACCACCACCACCTGAAACAAAAAAGCAACTCAGGCAAGTACTAGAAGATTCCCAGAAGGACCCACTATGAAAAACAGAAAATATGTTACACCCTGAAGTCAGAGAGCTACAAAGGGCAGCCAACAGCTTCATACTGAGGAGATGACAGAAAATCCAACCTCCCGAGGACAGCTAGCTCACTCCACCAGCCAGTTTGAGCCTTAGAACCAGGCAGAACTCAAAGCCCAAGACTAACAAGCACAGCCCACAGGGCTGCACCCGTCCCACAGACCATAGAAGCAGCACACGAGGTATGGGAGAAGATGCAGCAGACAAGGTTAATGAGCTATAAGTGGGGCCCCAGAGGGCAGAAATCTTATCAGGGGCTGTGTTTTACAGGCAGGAGAGCCTGTGTGAGGCATCACAGATGGTGGGCTTTGTTTTTCTTCACAGCTGACTGAAACCGGACACAACTGAAATCTCATATTGTAATTTGTTCCCTGACAAGTCCTGCTTACGCTGGGGAGAGAGCACAAAGAGAGGAGAGGACAAAACAGAGAGCTGCTCAGGAGGAGAGGGCAGGAAAAACCTAAGATCATGAATAGGGAGAAGGGGATATGCATGAGGAACCCAGGAGAGAGAGGAGACCCTAATTGTAAAATTCCCAATATCCCACCTTTAAGCACTTATTCTCACTTCTACCTTAGTTCCCAGTGGCACTGTGTTCATGTGCTTTGGTCTGTGAGGCTAATGCCATGCACAGCTCAGCTGTGAAGCTACCAACACTTTCCAGCATGACTTGGCCTCAATGAGTGATGAATGGCAGCCTTGGCGTGAGGCTGGACTCCTCCGGCCACCAGCCCGCTGTGGGCACTAGCCTGAAAACTTAGCTTCAGGGGAAAAGGGATGCAAAGATTTTGATCACATTTCTAAATTAACATACCCAGCATAAAAATAATAGGCTTTACAATTAAGAGATATAATATAATAATATGCAACAGAAGACAATTTTATAAAACAGGAAACATTGGAAAGCCTGTAGCAGCAAGATTTAGGTTCGGATTTTAATCCATCTAAAAGAGGTATTTTGAACAGAATTTTCTACCTTACTTCTACTCACTTTAAACCTGTATTAAAACACTATCCTGCATTTGTTGAGACAACATCACAGCTTTGATTCTAGCTTTAAATATTTTTAACACTGATCTTTAAGTAACATTTTCATTCTATTCCTTTTAGAAAAGAACACAAGCAAGATACATTTTCATCCCTAATTGCCAGTAGAAATAAAAACGAGGTGTGCTTTTAGCATGTGCTTTCTGGTGTGAGCAGGTGGGTGCACACTGAAATTACAATATACGAAAATGGCTGGTTTGCAATAAAAAAAAATGAAAAAAAAAGAAAAAAGAGAAAAGAATAGAATAGTACCTATCACACAACAAAATTTGTAATACTAGAAAACGACTCAGATATCGAAACTTCATTTCTTATGTGAGAAATAAACTATCTAGAACCCCTTAGGCACTGATATTTTGACCCCTCAGTATATTTTCACAATTGCTAAAGGCTGGTCTGAGTTTGGATGGCTGACGCAATCCAAGGAGACAATAGCATATGATGACATCAGTCATAAATAACTGCAGAACAACATCTTGTATTTAACTTTCTAATGTTGAAAAACTGAGGTTCAAACCTAGGTCTGAGTTGCCTCCATGATGCGAGCAGACCAGAAAAGTGAAGATGGGACAACCACTGCTGAGGTGAGCAGTCAGACTGCAGAGCACAGTCAGTGACACTCCTGGTGTCACTTGTGGACAGACAAGGCAGAAGTTTGAGCCCTATCTCTCAGGCAAATGCTGCTCTGACAGGTATCTCTATTCCTCAGGAGTGACCCCACAAGGGAATCAAGAATGATCTTGCGGATGAAAACCCAGAATCATGCAAATTTTCACAAAGGGAAAAGTAATTCTTTTGAAAGCTTGCAAAACAGAAATGTCAGAGTACTTTTAAACATCATAGTGTCTTCCTCCTAGCTCTCAATTATTCATTTCTGCTATTTGGACTAACTTCCAGGAACAATTGCCTGAAGTCCAGCATGGTGCAAGCATAAATTGTTGTGTGAAGCTGATCTTGACCTGCTAGAAGTGAGGAAAGGCACAGCGAAGTCCACACCAAGAGAAATGCCCAAAACCTTACAATAAAAGGCTTCTTTGTTCCCTCAGTTGCTTTTTCAAAGTACCAGTCTTCCCTCAGGCTTGCCAAAGCCATGTGACATTGGGTAAATCAGTCATCACATCCCAATACAAGTGAAGACTATGGAAAAATCTTAGCCCCATACTGACACTGGGCGTTTTGCCACTGACTTCACAGCTTCAGACCCACTGCTGCTCTGCTGTTGGCTTTTCTATCTGTTTGACAACAAGATCCTGCTTGGTGCCCCAGGAAAATAAAGAAAATCTGTCAGCTGGTGCCTTCAGCCTGATGTGTGGCTACTCAGCACAATCTTCAGAAGAAAAGAGTTAGTCGTTTAAGGAAAAGTCACTTAAGAGAATTGTGTACTAAGGCCATCTTGAAAGTGCTTGGTGCTTCCTACTGGAAAGAAGTGAATGAGTGCTTCAAGTTTTTGCTGTAACAGCTTGTTCTAAAAGTCACACTGAGATAAAAGGAGTCAGAGCACTACAAGAGTTTTTTTTCCACAATAACCTTCCTATTGGTTTTAACCAAAAGGATTGAAACAGGTAGTTAATTCTCCAAGTCGATGTCTTTCTGGAGCGGGTTGCTGCTCAGTGTCCTCAACAGATCTTTTCTCTCACTCAGCCCTAAAAAGCCAACAGGATGTATTCAGGTGTTTTCCTGATGTACTGCTCTATGCAGAAAAAAAACCCTTTATTTTGTCAGAGAGTTGACATCCTAAGAAGAAAGGCACAGCTTGCTGTGACAATGTGCTTTTAGAACTTGCAGGAGTATTGTTCATTAACACTATTAGTTCAACAGAAAAGCATTGAATTTCAGGAAAGTACAAAGTGCTATAATTAAACTAAACAAAAATTTTAGCTGGTGTTAATAAATAAGAAATGAGAATGTACAACTCATTTATTAGGGGCTACTGAGTGTAACAAAGAACATGTGTTTAGTAAAATGATGTGACACGTTTGAAACGAGCTGAGGCTGTAAGAGCACTTGCTGCTATCAGTAAATTAATTAGATCCCCAGAGATCAGAACACATTTCAAGGCTCCTTTTTGTTTTCAGGCTTCAAGGTTTACGTCGCTTGTTGGAAGTTCTGCGTGCTTAAGAACCACAGTACATTCAAAGAAAGAAGGGAAAAAAAAAAAAAAAAGGAAAAGGAAGAACATTACAGATTTGCAGAGTGGGCTTGGCTACGGAGAGAGGCTGGAATTTCCAACCAACAGATCAGGCTGCTGCATTTGGGTCCGTCTGGAATTCGCTCAGGAATGTGTTTTTCTGGCCTGGCATCCCAGAGGGTGCTGCTTGCTGCCCCTTCCCTGTAGCCGACTGCAATGGTAGGTAAGCTTTCTCAGTTTACACACCCTTTTATTGGCACATCTGCTTACAAATGTAAAATGGAAACACTGGAATAAAACAAAGTGTGTGAAATGCACACAGATGGATAAGTGCATGCTCGATGGAATAAATATAGGTGAATTGAAATAGCAGGGGTGTTGCAATTGCAGTTAAGAAGATAACCATGTCAAATGAAGGATTACCTCTCATTTGCTGTTTCTTCCCTTGTGTGCAGTTCTTCCCAGATGAAACCTGAACTAAGGAAGTCTGGATTTCAAAGTGATTTCTCTACCTATTTGACTAGAGCTGAATCCTCATTAGTTTTTTTGGCATCTTTTTAAAAATTCCCTTTGTAGCACTGGGGTGATAAGGGCAAGAGAAGTAGATTTCAATTCTATGAGCTTCTCTGTGTCCTGCTTGAATTCCCTCTCAGCTTTTACTTCTGCCCAGCAATGCAAAACACCCTTTAAATACCAAAAGCTCCAGCTCCCTTTCAGCCAACCCTTCACTCCCTTTTTTAATTTCATGGCATGGCTTTCTCTGACCACTGTGGAAATTTAGTCTTTAACTGCAGTGAGTTTCTAGCAGCATACATGGTAGACTGATGCTTGTTCTCACAAGTCACTCACAAGAGTGACCTAACCCTCCCCTCCACCCTTGACTAACTTAAACCTTCAAAGACGTGGCACACACTGCTGCAAAGATCATTAAAAATACACAGTAAAAACCCAGGCCTGGATTATTGTCCATCTAGGATCTATTCAATTTCTTAATAGTCAGTATAACAAAGAGATTTTTATACTATTCCTCTCATATCAGGATTTCCTGTAGCCCAATTTCACATAATTCAGTAATCCCACAGTACAATCATAAATCCCACGTTTAGGTTGATTTCCTACATTGTTTGTGTGTTTTGTTTTATACCCAGATACTTTGGATTTTTTTTCTGCTGGACCAGAAAGCTCTGAATTGTGTTTAGACAGGATTAAGATGCCCTTCCTTATGTATACCTACATACAATATCATACATTAAAAAGGTCAAAAAAAAAAAAGAAAATGTTGGCTATGGTAAATGAGTGAAAAAGTGGTCAAAAGGGGCAAGTATAGACCAGCATGCCATACTTCAAACTGACCAAATCTTTCTCTGGAAGACAAATTAGGCAGACAAGGCAGAGACTGGGACTTTAAAATGTCCGTATTGGTATTTCTAAGCGTTAATACTTATATTTCTCAATTTCTGATTTGGCCATTGTGAAAACAAACAGTATGTAAACTATAGTCTGGGTGAATCTATATGTTGCTGAGACACATTTTCTTTCCGAAGTAAATCTCATGAAATGTTAATCTCAGAAGGTCTACTTGGGGATCAGTTGTCAATCTTTCTTGAAAATCTACATTATGAGTCAAAACAGATCTTTGACAGAACAGTACACTTATTAAAAAAAGACTGCATGTGCTGAGAATTTCATTTCTATATTTTATCTGTTAAAAAACAAAATGGAGGTAAAACTGAGAACATGACACATTTGAACTTTTACAGTGAGGCTATTTTTAAGTTAATGATTTCCTTATCAAAGACCAAAAAAAAAAAAAAGAAAAATGATATTTTAAACCAGAATTAATGAAATTTATTCCAGCCTTTTAGGAACCAAAGGAAAGGAAGGCTGTTACTGAGCATAAGAGGGAGGGTAAGATGACCACTCAAATGGGGCCTCAACAAGATGGAGGAACCTCCTGAAACCTGAAGATGAAGGGAAAGCCACAGGAAGGACCTGAGGGTCCAGGGGAACGGCAGGCTAGGGGGCTGCATCACAGGAGGGTCACCAACAGAGCAAGGAAAATGACTGTTGTCCTCCACTCAGCACTCTGGTGTGCTCTGCCCAGTTTTGGGGCAACAAGTATTTGAGAAACTGCAGAGGGTCCAATGGCGAACCACTGCCATGGATAAGAGGGCTGGAGCGTGTGCTGTGTAAGGAATGGCTGCGGCCATTGGGCTTGTTCAGCCTGGAGGAGGCTAAGGAGGTGACTGGTTGCTGTCACCAACTACCTAAGAGGGATTATCAAGGCGACAGACAGAGGAAACAATCATGAGTTGTGGCAAGAGAAATTCTGATTGAATATAAGGAAATTACTCCTCAAAGTGAGAGCAGTTCAGCCTGTAAGCAGATGCCCAGATATCCAATCTCCTTTCATGGAGGAGATGGTCAGAGCTCTGCTGGAGAAGACCCTGAGGTACCTGAATGATCTAGCCCTGGACCAGACAACCTCCTACAGATCCCTTCTAGCCTAAATTATTCTCCAGTTCATGATTTCACCTGGATATTATTTTCCTGAAGTTACAGCATAATTTAAAATGCCTTTTAAAGCAATATTCCTTCCAACACTTACTAGATGCTGGCATTTTGCTTTATTCAGGTATCTAGCAGTGCTTTGCCATGCAAGAGGCAAGAGACACACCACACAAAACAGTGCAAGAGCAGGGGATATAACTGCTAATAAGTAATACGACTTTTTATGTTGGAAAGATACCTCACATTTGAAGAAAAAATGTGAGATGAACCCCTTGTTCTACAATTAATTTACAGTTTATTTTAAAAGTTAATAGTAAAATAGTATAAATATATATTATTTACTATAAATACAGTATAGATGTTATTTACATTTAATGTATAAGTATTAAAACGTTCTCCCTTACTCTGAGCATGAATTTTGATATGTATAAGAAGAAACTTGTGGAATAAATGGCCAGATAATAGTAAAAAACATATGGAAATCAAGACCATTTGAAAATTGAAGTCTTATGAAAAAACATATTTACTTAAGAGCCCACCTTTCTAATCATGATACAAAAAAACCCCAAACCACAAGTAAGTTTATGTTACCAGTTTCTTTGCCAGTGCTGCAGGTGGCTATTGTAGAAAAAAGATTTAAAAAGAAGTTTAAAAAAAACAGTTACTCAGCTCTCAAAGGATTGCAAATAATAATTTCAGTTTCAATCACACGCAGTAAACTAAGCCATCATGTTGTTTAGAAGCTTTATAAAAAATGAAATTGAACATTATTTATCTGAGTTTAAAAAAAAATAATCACTTGGAGACCTTAATAGACACCACATTATTAAAAATATTTATATGCACTCCTGTCATGGAAGAAAGAGTTGATTTAAGTGCTAGACTTATGAAAATAATTTTACAAGCACATCTGTTTTGATTCATTGTGCATTCATACTGTATTATTTTAAATGTTTCAATATTATCAGTATACCATCTTCTGATTGTGTACTGATAGGACGATATGTTTAGCTCTATCACATGAACAATCAGCATAACTGAAAAGTCCAGTGTGTACTATGAAATAAATGCAGTCTGGTTACCCCAGAGTATATCAATAGCAAACCCTACATGTTTGGGTTGGTGCCCTACAGGATTTACCCCATCAGCTATAGGTGGCCCCAGCTTTGTACTGCAACTTCCACCTCCATTTCTCAACCTGACTTCATTTCCAATTCAGAATTCCAGCAGAAAACACACACCACCTTCACATTCCTATGTCTTTAGGCTTCTGGCCAGTTTCCCACCCAGAAGTTTAAATTTACAGACCTCATGTGTCCTTTTTCACTCCCCTGCTACACGTTTTGCACCTTTATGTGTAATATGTTGCCTTTTCAACACAGCAGAGGAAGGTTCTGCCCAGAGAGACATTTTGATGGGCAGAGTAGAAAGGGAGGTACTGACTAATCGGTGTCAGACAGCAGCTTTTCCCATGACATATACAACCTGTGTTTCAATTTTGTCACTAAAGGGGGAAAAAAAATATGGCAAATCCGTGTGAAACCTGTTGTCTGCATCCTTGTCACCACAGACCTACAGAAAACCACTGTAGGGACAATATGGCATAGTAAGCCGTTACGCAACTTCAGACTAATGCATCCATAAGTGATTTTCTATGCTCCTGAAAAGCCTGCCAATAAACTAACAGCTCTTTAAAATACTTAAAAGTTGTATGAGAAAAGAAAAAAATATGGAAAAATATATTTCCATGATGTTTCCTCAACTTGATTCCTTTTTGCATTTATATAAAGAAATAATGTACTGATTTGTATACACTTGAACATTAATTTTCTACGTATGGCATGCTGTTTATGACAACCATCTCCTCGGACTTTATTTCCTTGTCTCAATCAGTCCACTTAAAATCAACATTGAAAATTTTTGCAGAGGCAGTGGAATGATAAAGTTGTTTATATTTTTGCATTCAATTTACTATGCATTGTAGCCACTTCTGTTTTAGATAGATAGTGTTTCTGAGAAATCAAACAAAATGAAGATACAAATCTAAAACTCTCTGCAAAGCCTGAATTCTTCAGACTATGTCTGATCTTGTGTAATAAAAGCTTATGTAGCAACTTTGATCAGAGACAGCCATAAAGATCCAATGCCAAGCATGAAAACTAAAAATTTTTAACTTTTTCAAAAGGGAAAATACAATTTAAGTGCAACAAAAAATTAAAATCACTAACTTGTAACATGGAGTGCATCTCAGCTGTGTGCAACTGAACTTCTTTAATTTTAAAAAGCACCAATATTTGGTAACTACACAGAATAATTTAGGCTTGAAGGGATATGTAGAGGTCTAACTCTAACTAGTCTAATCTAGTCTAACTGCCTGCTCAAAGCTGGGCCAGGGCTGTGTCTGATCAAGTTCAGACCTTCTCCACAGATGGAAACTCCACAGCCTCACCAGGCACCTTGTTCCAGTGTTCAGTCACTCTTATGGTGGAAACATTTCCCTTCATGTCAAGTCAGAATTGCCCATACTCTAACTTGCGCCCATTGCCCCTCACACTATCACGGTGCACCTCTGAGAAGAAAGAACTTGCTTAGACATCAGCAAGTCCAACTCTAAAAATCAGGAAATGCTAACTGGTTGCTCCTATGGTCTGACTCCTGCTTCTTTGTTACATCAATCATCCTGCAGTTTTCACTGAAACTATCAGGTGCCATCATTTTTCGTGCAGGACATCAACATCTTTCCAGGCCCAAAAGACAAACCACAGCCTGTATAGAATAAAACTGTCTTTAGCAGGATCTTTCTGTTATCAGGGAAAAATCTGCCTATTCTGTGCTCCAAGCTGTTGTGGCTGACTTGTTGGCAGATTCTGAGATTTCTCATTAATGCTAGCTCATTTACCTCAAATCACTCAACACTCTGTGGCATGGTTGTCTATCCTTCCACCAATTCACTGTCTGTCCACAGGCTAGTTGTTTTATCCATAATTTAATTTCTCTGTTCATAAAACAGGACTACAGATACCGTTTTGCTTCTCAAGAGCACTTGGAGCAGAAGGAGCTGATGTTTGTAAGGTCTCAGATTGCAGGACTTGGAAAAGAGGATGAGAAAACGCATAATTGTACATTTACTGTAAGTATTAGACAGCATCTCAAGAATATGGCTTGACATTATCTACTGAACATTAGGAGACAGTTCAGCTAACTCAATCAGTTACTATCATGAAGCAAAATTCTCTTAAAATGCCTCATGTAATCATATGGATCACTTCGTAAAGTGTTTTAACATCACAAACTTCAAGCAAGGGCTATCCAGGCCTAAGAAGTCTACTTGAACAAAACTAAATGTACTTTTAGTTTGTGATTCAGTAGACATTACCCCACTATTGAAAAAAGTCACAGTGGCCATTCTCATGCCTTAGAAAGGAAAATGAAGACAGAATATTTATTAAATTAGGGTCCTTGTGTGATTTGCTAGAATTAGGGTTGCTAGTGGTTGTAATATGGTGCAAAATTAAATTAAATAATGATATGAACCTAGAAGTGCTTATACAACTCTGATGAAAGGTACTTATGCTGCCAATAATTTTATACATCATGATAGAATTTTATGATGTTGAAAAAACATGCTGAAATCCAACAGGAAAAGAAGTAAAATAAGATGTAAAAAGCATTCTTAATAGATGCTCTACTAGAGTTTCCCAAACAGAAGATATCAATCCCATCTTGTTTCTGCCAGGTAAATAATTTCTTTGATTTTAGGAAAAAAATAAGTCAACTCTTAACTTCTACTTAAGCAAGTCTGTGACTTTCTATGTGACTTGTCAAAATTAACCTTGTGAAGGAAATCTACCTTAACAGACCCCAATGTAATCTAAGTCTAAACACACAGGGAATATCACTAAAGCCTATTATAATGGTCAAGATACTGGGGGGGAAAAAAGAAAAAAAAAAGAAATTACACTTAGATTGGAAAACAGACAAAACTGAAAAAATGCTCTGATAGATTGTGACCAACTCCCATGGGAACATTTGAATATTTTCTAACTTCTGAGTATTTTCTAGGTAAACATTTTTGTTTCCACATATTTTTTTTTAATGAGGGCTAATTAAAGAAATCTTAGAGGCAAAAGAACATTCTCGTCCTGTTGTTGAGAAGAGGGAGCATGGCTTCATTTTGTGCTAATAGAATGTAGGGAATAAATCTTCTACTCTCCTCAAATTTATCCTAACTCTATTCTAGACACTACATAGCTCCAGGAATGCCAACTCTACAAGTACAGAATGAATAGGCAAGCTTTTACTGAAATCGAATGCTTCAGGATTTATGTTCCAAAGCCAAGAACGCATCTCAGTGCATATAACAAACAAATCTATACCCATCTTGCCAGTCATAAATGAAACAGACCAAGGCAATATTGCAGAAAATTATTAGTATTATAAAAAATAGCTACAGCTCATTTGTCTCTCCACAAAAGAGCAAGCCTACTTTGGTACTATGACATTTTATGAAATGTGAAGTATCGTGCTCGTATTCATGAGTACTATTACCATTTTGGTTTCCCTTGTACACTATGATTTAATCTTGAATACATATCTTGTATATTAGCGCTAAGCCGCTTCACTGCCTGAGACGTCTTCATGCTGATATCCCATAATAAAATCTTGTGCAATTAAGACATATTTCAACATGAAATGGATTCCAGCTGGAAGACAGGAGAAAGGACAGCAATGCTTCCCCCGATCAGTATGTTCAGGCTCTGTTATTCTGAGATGCTGTTCCCTCCATGTACCATTTGCACATCTCTCGAATACCCTCACGTGCTGCCTCTGCAGTTGTGACCACAATACCCACCACCAGCCCAGACTCTAGTTAGGCTTCTTCCCTACTGCCAGACACTGCCAGGACAATGGCTGTGGGAAAACAAAGCCCCATCAATTAGGTGGGACTTCTTTTACTTTCCAACAAACCTTAATGCCTCACAGGCCTGTCTAAAGGAGCCCTTTTCCTCTTCCCCTTCTGACAGCCACCTACAGAGAACCTGGACAGCCAGGGTATACTCTAACCACCAAGCACCTAGAGTAAGGAAATTTGGGGCATCTGCTTGTGCATTATGGATTGTCTATAAAATCCTCTTTTTTTTCTTGATCAGTCATTTTGAGCTCTGACAAGTGAATGGTAATTTTTCATCAGTTTTTCCCCTGGGTGCCCATAATCAAGACGCACAGTGAGTTTGGAAGAAGTGACTGGCTCAGGTCCCCACTTCAACTTCATGTTTAGATCCAAGCTTTGCACTGATGGAAAAAACTACTTACAATAAATACTTTATGAAGAAGCAGAACATAGGATTATCAGTATTTATTTTGCATTCCTGTTTGGTTTTGGGTTTTTTTTGTTGCCAAGACTAAACAAATCAAGGCCCTTGATAAAGATTCTCCAATATACCTTTGGTTCTTTTCTCCCTTTACCTTGCAACTGCAGATGGCTTGTTCTTTACAGGCACATATCAAATACATTATTACTGGACACCATTAAAGCTTCAGTTAGTAGAAACAAACATAGTCAAGCAGATGATCATGTTTGTTTTTTTTTTTGTAACATTTTTTCCCTTTTTGTTCACTGATACTGTTAAAGGAAAAGAGACTACTTACCCAACATTTTCTGCATCTTCATCGCACTCAGCCCTATATTTGCAAACTCCACATTTTGAGTGTTTTCTCTGAACTTCTGTCCCAGATCCTTCATACTCTACAAAAAATAAGGTATTGTTAACAGAAAGCATGACTTTCTTATTAAGCTCTGATTTTGCTTACCTAAATCCGTTTGCCTTCAGGTATGTTGTCAACATGAAGTTATCATATACTGAAGCTATTAATCTTAATAGTGTTCCCTTTTTCAAAATCAGGTAATTGGAGGTTGGTAGAACTGTACCAGTGACAAGAAAGCATCCCTGAAAACACTAATGCTTCATTGACTGACTCTTCCTTTAGTCTTATTTTGGTCATTTGTATTTATTCTCAGCCCACCAGACACACAGCCAACACGGACATGTGTCCCAGTCACATTTAATCTTGATTGGCACTGATAATGTGTAAACCCCATGCCTTTTAATGTCCTTGAATATTAGGTAGGGGGGATTTGAATGCTGTTTTCTTTGACAGTCTTTAATTACAGATATCCTTATGCAAGGTTACTGTCTCTATTTTTTCCCCTTTATCTTTCCGATGATGGGATTAGATTGTGCTCGTATCTCATATATGCTGCTGTGGTATATTTTCCAGACTACTCTTATTAGTTGTACAAGACTGAAAGAAAAAAGTCATCTTAACAAGAAACTGGTAGAAATGCTATTTACCTAAAAAAAGATAAATTAGTATTGCAAATATTCTGATCCTAAAAACACCAGCACCAATCTTACTGTTGACATGGACATCAAAACTCTTCACCGAGTAAAAGAGAAATATAACTATACTCTTATTATTTCACTACCATTTGTCACTCCTATTTTTTATTTTAACAAAGCCATAATGGAGAGAGAGAGAGATTTGAAAAGCAGGAAAACAACCACAGAAATCCGCAGAGGGAGTCAAGAACCACTTAATGTATCACAGTATCATAGTGATGTAAGGCTGACTACACAAGGCTGTCAGATGGACATATAGATCAGTGATTCTCTTTCTCATGGCAGCTTTATGTGTTGTAGCAACAGCTAATCAAACACCACCAATTAAAAAGCTGCATTTATATTCTTTAAATGTAAATAGGTAGAAGAAATCCACAGGAGGCCTTCCTAGTTTTCCTGGATCTTGGTTGAAGGGAATCTCTCCCTCCTACCTCTGGGGCTGGGTTTACATGGAGAATAGTGCAGGTGAGCCTCTCAAATTAACTTCTGCCTAAAACATGCTGTGCATTTTTCAAAGATTAAAACATATCAAACTTTATTACAAAATTCCCACTGTAGAAATTCTGTCACCACTCTTATTAAGTTGCAGTAGAGATCATTTGCTTTTATCTTTGCAAGTGTACATCTTATTTGATTTTTCTTTCTTTCTAGATACCACATTCCTGTGTCTGTATTTGGCATTCTAAAGTGTCCTTTAGTGTCAGATTTCACTTTTCCATGCCCCCCTACGGTTTGAATAAGTTAAACAAACGGCACTTTCATTCATCGTATTTCCATTTCTTTTGCTGTTTTTATGACCCTCGATGCCTTTCCCCAGCATGTTAACACCATCTGGAGCTATAGATACAAGAGCTGGACACGCTGCTCCAGAAGTTGCCATCAAAGCCAAGTACCGTCTATGATATTCTTCAGTTAAAACATCCAACAGGCATATTAATTTTTGACCGTTTTTCTGTACTGACCATTATTATCCACATTCACTTTATTATCCACCTTATTCTCCAACAAGTCCTTTTCAGGGTCATCAGTCTGTAGGAGAAGCTGACATCCATTAAAAATTGCCTAGATCCTGGGCTTGGTACATACAACTCTGCCCTCAGGCATTAAAATCCCACCTATTTGTGCATCCTGTTAGCGCAGTGACCTGTCCTCTGTCTTCCAGGCCTGAACAGTACTGATTGATTTGCTCCCAGGTCACCACTGGAAGGGGTCACAAGGCCAAGAACAGTCCCTAGAAACACACTCATTTTGTAATGATTCCTTAACATTTAACGATCCATTGATTGGCAATACTCTTGCACAGTAGATGTGCACTGTGTGGATGCTGTGCCCTCTAGTTACTTAGACTTGTATGAGGGAGTGCCTTTGTCTGAGAAATTTTATGTAACCGTACGACCTCAAGATCATAATCTATTCTCTTGTACAAATGCCTTTCTTGGAAAGATAAGTTTAAAAAAAAAAAAAGGTAAATTTCTCAATAAAGTTTTTCCATGAATCCAAGATGACTGGCTTTAAATATTTTCCCCTCCCTTAATTCTGTACTCAGTTGATTCTTCCACCTCCTATTCCACTGCTTTGCTTCTGATGGATGCCAGAATGAGAGGCTGTAGCCCACCCAATTATCATATGTATCTTTTCTCAAAATATTTGTACATTATTTCTCATTGTTCTACTGTAAAAAAAGAGAGACAAAAAACCTCGTCAGCCCAGAGAATTCTTTACCACCCATTTTTAAAGCTTCCAGGTGCAAACCAGCCAGACCTGATGGTTACAAAACACCTGTCTTCAACATTTGGTGCTTAATATCCTTCTGCAGTACTGCTAGCATGGAAAATATTTCATCATATCCTATATATACTCTCTGACTTGACTACAAACACAACCAGAATGCTTTACAGAGCACTTTCGCTGCACTATTAGCATTTCAATTTTGTAATGGAGCTAAAGAAGCAGCACATGCACACACGCACACCCTTCCTCACCAGCTTTAGTTCTGCTCCTTGTGGATGCGCCAGCACCTTTTCATTTTCATAAACAATAGTCAACAACTACTTGTTCATTGCTTTTATATGCTATTCAGTGTAAACTCTCTCTCTCTTTCCCCCTCTCCCCCAAATTGCTTTCTCTAAGTTTTAAAATTACATTTGTTTTAGAAAAAGTGTAGCCTTTTTTCCTTGACAGAACTTGCTGGACCTCATGTATATAGAATTCTTTATCCATACTTTATTTTGTTTGCATATAATAAATATGTGCAAGTCAAGAACACCTGCACATCAGGTACTAATAATTTACACCTGTCAGGATGAGGTGTAATACAGATGAATGTGTATTGATGCAGCATTTCCAAGTTAGATGATAGTCATCTATAATTCTTAGAAGCTTCTTTCATTATTAGCTGCATGATGTTTTATACTAGCAGTGTGAGACACTGCATACAATTTAGACGCAAGTCCTTGAAGAAAATGCAGCTTTTCCTACCAACACAGAATAGATAAATACTGGTTTTCAGCCTGAATTGGTAGCAGACATTTTCAGTACCCCACTTAGGTGCTATTAAAATAAGTTAACCCATTAATATTTGAGAACATAAGTTTCTCTGGTGCAAATGTCTCCAAATAGGCAATGTATCGCTTGACAGATTGTCCCTCCCTTCTCTTTTCTCCCCCACATTTGATTGTTCCTATATAGCTTATAGCCATTAATTTTAATATTCCAATCAATCAGATCTTCCCAGCAGGTTTCAGTAATATCAATTAGGACAAAATATGCTCCTAAATGAGCAATTCAACTCCTCCTGTTTATTATGCAGGCTTCTAATGTTGATGTATAGATGATTACAGAATTTCTTCTCCTCACTTTCGTTGGTATCTTGATTAATTCTGTTCTTTGACATCTTAATTTCAGTTTGAGTGAAAGCTCATTTTCCCTCTCTTTTCAGCTCCCTTTCGTGTTTCAGGGCAGCACCTCATTAATGCTCTGTCCTTCAAAAGAAATGAGGCACGAGGATGGGATCTGTGACTCCCAGTTGTCTCTGTGAGCTGCAGCGCTCCCTAACCCTTCTCCTCGAGTCATTATTCCTCTGCAGAAGATGGCCAGCTCTATCTTAGGAGCTGCAGGGTAGGAGCCTGCAAATGGACAAGTAGCTCTAGAGGAATTGGCCAGCAGTAAATTGCTTCCCTTGGCAACTCATTTGTGTGTTCCTACAGCGGTAGTATGGCTGGGTTTCTGCTGAGGGCTTTCAATCAGGCTTGAAGCAAAAGCATCAGTCTATGTCAAGGTGAAGTCTGTTCTGCCCCAAGGCATGGCCTGGAAAGGGAGCTCCGCTGTATGTGTGTATATATATATGTATATATATACACACAAATATATTATATATATATTATATATATATACACATATATAGCTCTCTCTCACTATTCACAATGAAGTGGGGGGAGCTTGTGGAGGGCTGCAACTACTCAGTAGCCATGTACGAGTGGAATAAAGATTCCCCTGTTTGGGAAAGACCCTCTGAAAACCAATTCCTATCCATTTTGGGAGTATAGTGATTTTTACTGATGTGCTATCCCATGGGAACAACTAATCTCAAAAAGATTTTGGGAAAATAAGAAGGGCTCAGCAAATTCACTTCTGCATCCAAAAGTACAGAAAAACCCACCTTGTGATTAGACTGTGATTTCCTCAGTACAGCTAGTACTGGAAATTCCTCTCAAAATACCACAGTCCACAGCATCGCACATTATGGGCTGCAGTTCACTGAACAGTTTAGTGACTTATCCTCTCTTCCATTATTTTTTAGGGTAACTTTAATGACACAGTTAAAATGGAGAATGTCCCTGTAATTTAAAACAAAGCTGCAAACTTACTCTTTTGCCTGATAAGTATATATTTAAAACAAGAGCAACAACTCTTAGCAATCCCAAATTCTTGGCAAGCAGTGTCTTGAATTATTTGACCACGCTGCTGGATCTTACACAAAAGCATTGTTTACCAACGTGGAAGGTACCCAGCTGGCTTAGAAGCAAAGCCTGGCTCGGTATAGCCAGAGATCTATACCTGGCTGAAAGATGCTTTCCCTGTGCAGTATAGACCACACGCTGCAGCTGTAAACGTGCTCCAGTAAAGACACCAGCCTTTGAAGTTTGATTTTGCAATAAAGGGCATTACAGGTTTAACACAAGGCTGCCTGGTCTATTTATGATTGAGGTGCCTGGAGGAGGGGAGTTTGATGTTTCATACCCTAATCACAACCCAGCCAAGGTGACATGTTTGCCCAGTAGTTACGATGACGATACTGTGTGCATTTTTAAGCAAAGGACCTGAGGACGTGCACTGTAAGACTCCCTACCACCACTACCCTTGTTATGTCTTAGGTATTTTACACAACTGTAACTTCTATTTTGCTTCTATGCACATGACACCATGGATAATGGTGGGAAAAGCTGGCATACTGCAAGAGCTGGGTCAGCTTCTACACTGCAGGACCCTCTGGTTGGAGAACTCGAACACCCGTTCACTCCACTGTCTTGCTTCAAATGCAGCTAACTCCTTTTTCTCCAAAGGAAGATACAACAATTTCAGAGTAACCACCAAGGAAATCATGTATGAGTAGATGATGGTGGAAAACAGCAAGGACAAGACAGTCACCAGACACCAAGGGAGGCGTCCCACAAATTCATGAACATGCTGAACGCCATTCTGCAGGCCCTATTCAGGCTGAATAAGATGAACCTGCCCTCATTTCCTATCTGTCATCTGGTGCAAGAGGAATCTCACCTTCCATGCCCCTGGCTCCAGCATCCTTCCAAACATGCTCCAGCCCCCCCAAAACCCCTGCTTAGAATAAGTTTTCACCAACAGAAGGCCTGAACATTCTGGCCCTTTGCCTCTGCCTTGCCGATTACTTGCAGTAATTCTTGCAAGTTTTAGTTTGGTGTTAATTTTACCTACAGGGAGTAGGATCTCAACAGAAATAAATAGGGCTATTTGAAGCTAAAGTGATACTTGGTAACAAGGCACATGATGGAATTGGCACTTAAATCTAAGTTGCACACCATTTTAGAAATATGCTAAAAGACATTGTGTTACCTCCTATCCGGAGTGTTAATCACCATCAAGTTTCTGCAGTCATATTAAAATACATTAAAACAAATCCGTAGCATTATTACAAATTAAAATAAAAAATATTCAAGGTTCTAAACTGTGTCTGTTTATACCACCCTGACTGTGTGACAATTACTGGATAAGTGTTGTCCCCAGTGAGGGGAAGGAACAGATGGCAGCCTGCTAAAAAGCACATACTGTATATCAATTTATTAATTACTAAATGCAATCTGCTAGACGTTCATCACAAGATACTTTAGCGATTAAATTTCAGAGGGATTAGAAATTCAAAACAAATTATTTTAATAATAATTAACTTAGCTATATGTATTGCAAGCATGTTATTTCCTTAGCTTAAAAGCCTGAAATGATTGGGTGCCATCTGTCTAACTACCATTACATCTTTTTTAACATCAAAAGTGCATTTTGCTTAGGTACACAGAGAAACGCTGAACAAAAAGAATAAAAAATTAATGTTATGGGCATAGTAGGAGACTTAGAAGTCTTACCCGTGTCGGTTGATTACTAAACTACACAACCTGCCTCTTCTAGGACACTGATTTGTCTCTGAGAAACTGGTTTAATAAGTCATTGCCAATTGTTAAGTCTTTGATGGCATACATAACACATGCTGACGGTTTTCAACACATCCTTGCAAAGGCCTAACTATATCACAAAGTCAACATCACAGCTGCCATTTGCTGGCGGTATAGAGAAAGTAAGGACTATCTGGAGTGAGAGGAAAAAGGCTTTTACTTGGAGGGACATGGGAAGAACAGCTCAGAAGTGCTTGTTTAACAAAGGTGGGACCTGGGACCTCCGAAGAAATAAGGTTCTCCTTCAAAAGTTATTGCACTATGTCTGAATGCCAGATGGAAAGTACTACCAAAAACCCCCTAATGAATAAGGACTACTGCCAGAAGAACAAATTATCTCTGTCACCAATACCTTTGACAGAAAAAAAGGAACCGTCTTCTTCAAAGAGCTTTCATTTAAGAATTACAGTTCCCATCTGCAGTGGGCCAAAATTTATTCTAATAATGTAGGGTATAATTGTAAATCTGAGCAGAATTTAGACCAATGGCTCTGATTGCCCTTTCAGTTGTCTCACTACTAGTTGGGCAATGTCATGCTAGGATCTGTTTTAGAATATTAACAAGGACATGGTTTTACGCAGGATTGAGATCTTCTGAACATTGAATTTACATCAGCTAAATGATAGGGCTTCTATCTTGCTAGGAGACCTGAGCACCAGCTCTTTGTATAGCGAGAGGGCAAGAAGATTGCTAAGAGGACTGCTTATTTTTAGACATTCTTGGCTAGTATTAAGTTGTAAACTCAAGAAAAAAACCCCTATTTGCACATAGAAAGCACGTTGAAGAAAAAGTTGTAAAAACTCATCCTTGGTCACATTCATATAAACCTACCAAAGTCAACCTTTCCAAAGCTACTTTGTTGGGATGGCACAGTTCTTTTTACAGGAAGAACAGGGCAGGTTCCACCAGATATAAAAACTTTATATTCTTATTAGAAAAAAGAAAAAATTTCATGCAATCTAGCAATCTTTATGTACGTATGACAGTCTGAGGATCCTTTCTTGTGCCCTGATCTACTAGTTGTGGAAGTACATCCATCAGGTCAAATAGTATTGCAATTTACAACTGGCAGAGATGAACATGAATCTGAGCCTGTGACTTCTCGTTCACCAGTTCTTGTTCAAACTCTAACAAATCACCATTTAAACAAAGTGGATCAGGAGCAGGTTTTATGACTGCATTCTTCAGAACAGGGAAATTGCAGAACGATTCATATGAGATTACAGAGAAAAGCCTATATCTTAAATGCAAATCTAAAGGGTCCCACTGTCTTCAGCTGTGACCTCGGCTAAGTAACTTTTTTAGGTCTGAGTCTGCACTCTCTGACATTGCTTTCTGTAGGGGTGAAACATAATGGTAGAGTAATAGGGTTGTTGAAATTTCTCTAATTTCTGAATTAACAATCCATACCGTTCTTAGAAGTGGCTTCAGGATTCCCATTGCCACAAGTGATCAACAGCTTGGTTTCACAAGTGTAATTTTTATTATGCTAATTGAAGGTTCAGACTTCTGAAATGAGCAAAACGAGTAATTTTATTACAACTCTTTATTAATACTGTGCTGTCAGAGCACAGAAAATCGAAATCGCTTATCCAGAATGTCAGAGGGCAACTAGACAATTGTGTTACCCATAAAAATTATACTCCTTCATCTCATTCATGCGTACTGAAAAAATTCTCCTATTCTTAATTGTTTTCCTAAAATCTAGTGTCTTTGTAACAGTAACCATGATTTGGGAGAGAATCTGGATGAGTAGTCCCACAGTCTTTAGAATTTTTGTGGCACATAACAACTTTTAAGGCAAGACGTTGTCTAAAACAGTTTTTGAGGAAGAGGATTTTTGTGGGGTTTTTTTTTAATCGGCCCTAATCTACTCTGTTTTTTCTTTACATAAAAATGAATGCATTTAACATCATACAGTTTGGGAGTAGGAGGGAGAATCTGCATCAAGTCAAGTTTCAGAATCATTAATGAGCTTGTTCTGCGTCTGGAAAATGAAAGAGAACAGTGTGAACCACTAGCACAAACCTCAGCTGCACGTGAGGCAAGCAGCTAATTTCAGCAGTGGAGCCTGTCACAGGCAGAGCTATAGCAACTGAAAAGCACAACTCAGATGCTTTTCCCAGGACTTTCCTCCGCAGTTAAAAATCTACCAGCACACAGTACATCTCCTGCACAGCAAGCTCAATGCTTCCTGAACAGATACAAGCAGCTGCACTCATCCATTCCGTGTGTGCAAGCATCACTGGTGCATACACAATCACACTCATTGTGTGTTTAAGAAACATAGCAAACACTGGTTCTGGGATTAACATCTGGAAATGCAAATTCTAGGAAGAAAACAGAAATTTCTAAGCTAGCATGTTTGCTCACTTGCTGGATCTCTCTCGCTTATCCTTGTGTTTTTCCACATCCATCGCTGCTTCCTTGTACTTCGAGCAGTAGCTTGCAGCAGTACCTAACCCACAGGGCACAGAAGCTCCTCATGCAACTCGGTTCGCATTTGTACATCCTTGGCCAAAAGCATGATACTAAATTATCATGGTGATTATTCTATCTCAGCATGTCCTGTCGTACTCCAGGAAGAAAATGGGGAAGGATGGTGCAGGAAGGAGCTGTGCAGTACTCCAGTCAGTCCTGTAGCTGGAATAACCAGGGAGGCAGGACTGTGGTGCGTGCACCAGGGAGCACCCTGACCCTGCAGGTCACCCTCTGTGACCCCACCTCCCAAGACAATGCACTAACCACTGCTACAAGGTAGCGTGGAGGGACCACCAAATCTCCTCAGCCAACATCATTCCATTTTGCATAAATAATTAAAATTCACTGGCACGCTGAGTCCCAGCTAACAAAGCCTTTCTATAGCATGCATACTCCCAACCTCCAGGCTGTAGCTTTCCTCCTGCTCCCTTTGTCCCAGGCTCAATGAATATTTCAAGTGAGAATGAAGACAACAGCAGTGACCAAGGGAAACCCATTCTGGACCTCTGCTACCAAGAGATGATGGATCTGGTTCAGTCTCCTGCCCCAAATCAAGCAACGAGTATATCTGAACTTGGATCTTTCACCTCTTCAATGAGTACCCTAACCTAAAAAAACACAGCATGTTCTGTTGTACTTTTTTCCAAAGTGCTCCTAAAATTACCCAAAGAATCCCCATATCTGTCAGTTAGCTGCCAGTCTCTTCCAGACCAACACAGTAATATTTACAAGGGACTTTAGCAGGGATTTTTGTACCCAACTGGAAAATACTGAAAAAACCATAACCCCAACAGCATTCAAACATTTCTAAAACTGTTCCAAAAATAAAAGTCAGGCATGGACTAAACTTCTATCATCTGTCTCCTATAAGAAGTGCATAGCAGTACTGAGGCAAGCAACTCTCAGCTTGCAGGGAGCAGCTGTAGTGGAATAACAGGCAGAGCATGGAAGGGGGAAGGAGAAGCAAACAGAGCTTCTGGAGAAAGAGGGTGAGGCAATCTCAGCAAGAAGACCTTCAGAAAAAAAGTCATCAGCGAAGGCAACGAGGGGCAGTGTTTGAACAGAAAATTGTTCCTTCAGACACTGCACCCAAAGGAAACAAAGGTGAGAACAGCTATGTGCTAGCAGCAGCCCAGGAATTTACTGATCGATTATTATTATTAAAGGAGAGAAAAATGCCTCCCTTTCACTCCATACAGAAAAAAGAGGGAGCTAGTGCCTGATTTTTGGAAAGTGATCTGTTGTGTTTAGAAACACAGTGATGCCATTGATTGTCTTACACAAAAGCACATTTTCATGTAGCTATACAAGATTTCCAATATTTCAAAACTCAGTACAAACCGCAACACTTCCTTAATACAAGCAAAGCCTAAAAGAAAAATGGCTTTTCCATTTCTACATATATATATACTTCACATTTTTCGTCCTATAGGTATTCTTGCTAATAGTATCAAAGATAGAATTAAGATAAAATTACATATTTTTTTTCAGTCCCTGGAAGAAGGTTAAGATATGTTTAAAGACAGGAACACTTCTACTGTGCTACATCCCCTCTTTGAATATACAGCTTTGACCAGAAACACATAAAATAATTGGTAAAAATAGATCTCATACTGTAATCATTATGTATTTAAGTAAACATGTTTGACCAAGAATAAAGTAATAACTAGACATTGTAGGCACTAAGGAAATGAATGCAAGAAAAAAAAGGTAAGAAATTGATTATGAATGGCCATTTCCAGGAGTGAAATGCAGGTGAAATAGGGATCTAAATATTACTCTATATTGATGGCAACAAATGAAAAATGACACAGGTCAAAGAAAAACGTGCACACTACAACCTGTTCCTATACAAATACTGTTCTGAGATGGTCAGATAACACTGCAAAGTTAAAGCTTATTTTCAAGTTGTCATAATTTTTCCTTAATTCATGTGGTATACAGCAACCATGTACATAAAACTGACACACATACAGTAAAAAAGAAAGACCAAAAGCAAGTGTAATAGGGATTTGGTACTCACCTCCTTCTCCTGACCCAGAGCCATTGTCTGGAAAAGAAACACAGGAGGAGAAAAAAAGAGAAAGCAAATGAAAACATTGCTCCAGGAGTAACTTTACACAGGTGTTACATTTCATGAGCCAGGTGTAAAAACAAACATCCCACATAAAGCCTGACATCCTTTAATACAGTTTGTGCATGCTTACTGTGCCCTATTCTCTCTCTTCCCGGTCAAGATACTTTTACTCAAGGAACAGCATCATTCAGTACTAAAAACTAAATGGCTTTCTTAGCTTTTTTCAACTGTTAAGAGATTCAAATCTGTTAAACCCAAATAATGAAGAGCAGAGAGACTGATTTTTGGAATAGTTATGTTTTTACCCTCTGACTGTGGGAGTGGTACATGAAGGAGTAATATATAAATCACCTGACTGCAGAAGTAACTCCAGAAGACAACTGGTCCTCAAAGTAAATTTGGCTTAAGTCATCTAACTACAAAACAGCTCCTCTCAGCTTAGTCAATCACTTCGTATAAGGATGCTCTAATGGCATAGTTATTTCATTGACATTAGACTGACTGGATTAGCATCTGATGAGTGACAGCTTGTGGCTGCATCCCCTTTGCATTAGCAGTTCAAGTGTCAGCAGGACTTGAGCTTCCTCACCACCCCAGGCCAACTAACTCCACTTCAGAACATTACAGAGCTGGCTAGGGATTTTGTCTGGGGATGTGCATCCTGCGGGTCAGTGCTCTGCACAGCATCATCAGCAGGAAAGACAAGCCCTTAAATACATGCTCTGAGTCACAAACCTCCCTTGGTCTTTCTTGCTCAAAGGAGGTGGAAAGGAGGGGATGGGATGGCAATTACTGTCAGTGAATTGTTCCCCATCCCTGTTAGCTCAGCTTCTCTAGAAGATGAGGAGAGGAGCAGAGCACACTGCTCGTCCCACACCTCTCCTTTCATGCCTGCTTTGATGATGGAGAAGGCAGCTGAATTTATTTCCACAAATGTGAAAGAAGGAGGAGACCAGACAGAGGAGCGGGGTTCTTACTTCCACATATGAGCTCATTGTTCTCATCAGAGGAAAACCCAAACCCTCTGTTTGCTCAGTTCCCTCCCCTCCTTTTTCTTTAAGCAGTTATATTTCTAAGAATAATTCCCTCTAGCGCGTGGATTACAGTGTGAAATTCCATGTTACTGGGTCACTTCACAGATTAAAAATAATCTCCTGTCACATGGAGTATCAGCAATAGAGAGGTTTTTTTCCTCTGCCTAAATTTTCCTTTTTGTCCTCCTATACCACTATTCCACATCTAATAGACTGAGCTTATCACCTTACACAAATGAATGCAAAAACAGAAGGGCTCTTGCTCCATCAATCGGGACCCACTTTACTGACAAAGCAGACAATCCCATATAAAATGTCACTGTTGAGTCACTGGGAAATATGGCTTATAATGCAGTATTGCTTCATTAAGAAATTTGAAGGAGTATAATTTCTTTATATGAGGTAAGTATATAGGCTTATTTGTAGTGGTGAAATTGTGTCATAAGCTGTTCTGGGGCAGCGAAGGCTGACATACAAACATAAGCAAGTTCAACGTGTAATTCATATTAAAAAAAAAAAGGCTAAAACGTCTCAAAGAAACTTGACTTGTTCCATGTTTTTATTTCCAACTCTCACTCTCCGACTGCTTTCCCCTGTATATTCAGCCCCGAGGTGAGAAACGCTGTTCAGGCATCAGATATACCACGAGGTGCGTATGCAGCTTGGCAGGGGAGGTACCATCACAGAGACAGTACGAGCTGTAACGAGAGAGCTGTGTAAATGCTCTCTAAAGGTGACGCTCAGACCACCCGTCTCTATAGATCGTTGGGTTGATATACATAAAGTCCACATGCAACTCTGTCTCCACTTGGCAGGACATCCTAGTAATGGGATAGATCCATTCCTATTTCTCTGGGCTTTCAAGTCTCAAGAAACTGTAAAAAAAAAAGTGTCATCCTCAATAACATTTTGCATAATTTTCAACTTTCACTGGGAGCTTGTGCCTCCTCTCTGAGCCTGGGAGCTGCGCTAGGACTCCTGTCTCCAGGGTAACCATGCTAAACTAAGCCCGTGTTCCTGCTTCTTTCTGAGCCTTGGCTAGATTTTCCTAAGCAGCTGCTGGTAAAAAAGGTAGCATTTTTTAGCAAGCTTACTTGGACAAGCAGCCTTGCTCTTTTCAGGCCCTTAACCAATTCAGGATTTCCAAAAGTGGTCTCCATGCACCAAGACCTGGCAAGAAAGATGCTCAAACAAGTGAGGAAGCTGGACAGAAATAGCATCCCCCCCAGCCACAGGTCAGTAACTAGAGAGCGAGTTAAGCCACTCTTTTCCTAATAGGCTTGTGAATATATGCTTATACACAAATGTAGAGGCTTCTACTGCCAGCTGCTTTTATCTTTGAAGGAGTTTCTGGATAAAATACGTATAGAAGCACTTGGATCAGACACAGCATCTGAGTGCTGTAAACAGTAGGCTACTGTCAGAATCCCAGGGGTTTTTTTTGTTCTCTCTGAACAGGAGTCATTGCTATACTGTGGGTCTGCTTTGGTGCAGAGGCAGAAGGTACACTATCCAAAAGAGCCTGCAGGCTCCCTCGTTCATGAGGGACTGCTTTTAACTCAAACTAGCATGAAAATTGAACTCATCTCTTCCCCAGTTAGGGCAACAGCTCCAAACATCTAAGCACAAACAGGAGGACAAACAGTCCACTGACAAATTTTAAGCAAGCAGACCCTTCCACTTGATTCACATGTGGCAGGTGATCCAGTGGGCACCTCTGGAGCAAATCTGTCAGATCCTGCTCACAGAGAAGCAGGCAAAGAAGTGCCAAAATGCTGAACCTTTTTTAGATCTATGTAAGAAACAGGTTGGCAGCTATTCAGTCACGCACAGAACAGAACACCTCTTGACACACTGGAGGTAAAACTGTACACTATACTCCAGGAAACAAAGAAAAGAAATTATGTATTTGAGGAATTTAGCTACTGCAAGGCTTAGCTGACAGCTGAGAAGGGATTTCCAGCATCTGAACTTTGGCACCCAAGGTTTATTATACTCTTTATACACAAGTCCTGGATTTTCCCCAAAAGCTTTTCAGATACAGCTGGGATGGTTTTAATACAAAGACAGTATGTGCCACTTCTTTCCTTTAAGCAGAGATTGGTCTTCCCACACCAGCATTCCAGAAACTTCACAGAGCAAGTCCTGGATAACGTTGACTCTTTTATTCAATTATCGTCAGCTACTCATCACATGAAACAGAACTAGAAGACAGAAGAGCAGCTGCTATCTCAAGTTCCCTATTAGCTAACTATATTCTGCCTCGATTTCCCAGTTAACAGAGCTAACAAAGCAGTCCTCCCCATAGTCGGGCAAGCTTTCTGCAGTTCACCCTGGATACACAAGAGTGTGTCTAGCTAAAGATTGGATAAAATTATCAAGAACTTGCTACCAAAAAAGGCCATCCTGATCTACAGTTGGCACTAGGCACAGCAATGACAGCACTATTGCAATGCATTGCTCAGTGGGAGCTTTTAACTTTCCCTCTTTCCTCAGCGTGGTGCAATTCTCCATCAGCTCCTGCAGCAGCAGCAGGAGAGACCCAAAATCTCCCAACGGTGCTGCAACAGCCAGCATTTTGGAAAAGACCTGAAATCAGCACAGCCCGTTTCAAGCCACCAGCTGGACCAAAGAACAAAGCAAGCTCCAGCTTCCCACTGCTGGCAGGGCAGTGGAGCTCACACCACGGCACAAAAGCTGTTTGCAAAGGAACACATCAACTCCACCACCCCAACACTCCCAGCTCAGCCATCCTCCTGCTGGGATCATATGCCCACCCTCCAGGAGCAGGGCCGCCTGCTAGCAATTACCCTTGATTTGGATATGCCAGCAGGGGATTTTGGGGAGGAATGCTGACAAGCCTAATTGCCAGCAGCTGCAAGGCCCGGGCTACTGGAGATAGGCTTTTAACCTCCGCCTTGCTGGGCTGTATGTATGCTGTGTCCATTTGCCTGGACATCTTCAAAGGAAAGGCATTTACTATCACATTGTCCTGGTAGCCGTTTCCTGTTTAATTATACCATAAATAAAATAAAAAATGTACAGAATATTAAATCCTGGCATGTGATGATGGGGTATTTTTGGGTATGACTTGTTCTTTGCTTCCAAAACATTTCCTATGACAGAAGGGCAACCCTCTGCTGTTTTAAACCCTCCTCCCAGGCTGGACAGGAAAGCTCCTGCACTACACTGAGTCTGGGAGTAAGGGTCTCAGTCAGTTCTCAGAATGAATGTATGTTTTTATAGCAGGTTTTCAGGTTTGCTATGGCTTTCTTGAGAGAGAATGAAGAGTTATTTTCACACTTTCTTAATCTAGAAGTGAGTTGTCTAGAACGTCTTCCTGAACTCCCTCAAAATAATTAAACTCAGCTTATTATATTTCTTTTCAGGACAATGTGTGCATCTAATTATGCTTCACTGTATGCCTCCCACAAAAAAAAAAAAATTACTGTAAAAACCTGCGCATTCAAATTCAGGGTAAGAGTTTGATTACTTCAGACTGAAGAACACTAAATTAAAGCCATTCTTCAGAGAATCATTCCTTAAACCCAACAGAGCTATAGTGTTTGTTTCTAGTTCCGTGAACAGCTTTTTTTTTAACTTTAGAAATCCCCATAGAAAGAACAATGGACTGTACCTTCAAAATACAGTACACTGAAAATCTGTAAGTGCAATGTATCAAGTACTATATCGTTGTGTGGTTACATTTTCATGTGCATATAATATAAATCTGACAGCAGTCAAAATCATGGCTCTGTGTGCAGGCTAACAGCAACACACATTTTTAGAAATGAATTACAAAGGCCTATTTCTTATTTACTGAA
This sequence comes from Limosa lapponica baueri, assembly GCA_002844005.1. NCBI lineage: Eukaryota > Metazoa > Chordata > Aves > Charadriiformes > Scolopacidae > Limosa > Limosa lapponica. Next base: position 1,601,359 of record KZ505645.1, on the reverse strand, counting down.
TTAATTTATTTTATTCAAACTAATAAAACACTATAAATTAACCAACAAAAGGACGCAGAAGAAATCAAGAGACTTGGTGACACTCCTCCTCAATGCTCTGAACATCCTGACCACCCTCTCTTCCTGGTTTCTTAAATCTGTTTAGCAAGCAAGTTCAGGTTAACCTTTGGTAGAGGATGGCATAACATGAATGAATTTCAATTTAACGTCACCCTTTATGAACTGATCAAGCTTTCAGGTCAGCAGCAAGACTGCTGATGCTGTGAGCTTGGCAGGAGTCCTGGTGTAGGTATTGCCATCTCCCCATGCCCTGCTGGATAGTCCCGGCTCTGCATTTCTTTGTGGGCTGAACTGCAAACAGGGAACTGGTAAGCGTGAGAAATAAAAGAAAAAGGCTGTTTTTCATAATACAATCCCACAGAGCAAGGAGGAGAAGCTGTGGAAGATGGGAATTACTATCAGCAAGGTCGTTGCTTTGCGGCCCTGTTCGTCTCCACCTCATCTCAGACAGAGTGATTGCTTCTTTACAAATGCAAAAGACCAGGTTAGGTGTAGATGAAAATTGTATACAGTTTGATTTGACTCATCATTTCTCAAAGGTATATTAAGGTATTAAGCAAAGAGAATACTAAAGCTGCATTTCACTGATTTTCCTAGTTTCTCTGTATTTTGTTACATGGTTCTACATGCATTGGCTGAAACCCACAGACCCTCATCATTCACAACTGTGCCAGGGGTAATTAAGCATAGGAACACCTCTGTAAACCAAAGTTATTTGAAAAAAAACCAATGTTCCTTCATTGAAAAATGAGCTTTGACAATGTTAAGACCTGTATATGCTGTCCTGAAGACTTCAGCTGTGCATTCTCTAACATTTCTCTAAAATACCATTTTTAATGTCAAAACTTGCACTCTGTTCATTCCTAAATGAACATGTTCATTCACACCTATGACAGATACCTTTTTTTAACGTTGCTTATTTTAGGATCTTGCAACTCTGACAGCACTTGGACAAAGGAAATAAATATATAAATATGCTGTTAAATTACCCATGACTGTAAAAATTTAATCAAAATGTTACCTGCCAAGAAACAGGTCTGACTAAATCACTCAGTGTAGTGCGCTCCAGTGCCGTAGCTTCAGAAGGTATCAATCCCTAGCAAAAGGGAAGTATTTCATTCTTGTATGAGATTCAGATGTCTGATGTACTTTAAATATTAAATAGTTGTTACAATACCATAGGGAAACTTCATCCTGTTGTCTCAGGTGTGTCCTGTCAGGATGAAGCTCTGCTTTGAAAAACCAAAACTCTTATAGGAAACCAGTGACTCTGTACTTAGCTCCCAATGATGTCCCAGAACAAAGCATTTTCACAGAAAATTAGGAGGCACTTGGCGAAAAGGAATGGAGGTCTATAAAGGATTTTTTAATTTGGGCATTTGATTCTCAACATATATGTGTTACAGATCAAGAGTACAAATATATTGACTTCTTGATGACCTGTGAACCCCAGCAGGGCATGGACAGGTCACAGAAGATGGCTTTTATTATCCAATATTCTCACGTCAGCTGGAGCACATCAAACACTCAAGGAGCAGCAGGTACCATTCTGGTAGCGCTCCACTTTAAATTGTGCCAGTGTAAATGCAGTATGTATGCAGCCTGAATTGCACCCTCAGTTTCAGAAATGTTTTTTCAGTACTTTCTGGCCAATTGTCTCAGCACATGCCTTGATCCATTACATGAACGGCTAAAAATTATGCTGCATTTCCTGGGTTCTATGTAGGACTTAAAGAAAAGGAAGGGGAGGTTAAAAAAAAATCTCAGACTAGCTGAGTACGGCAGTAATTTGCTGCCAGCCACCTGAGGCTGAGAAGAATCAATTTTTTGTTTCAAAATGTCTTTTTCTTAGTAAAGTAGAATGCATATAAAAATAATCACTTTTTTTGGTGTTGTTCCCAAAACATTATCCTAATATTTTGTTTTAGTGAGGGATAACTTCCATGTTCTGAATGTTTCTTAAAATAATTTGGGCATGAAATTAAAAAAAATATTTACCTATACTCCTAAGTTCAAACCTTCATAATACTTCTTGGGTGTTGTTACAGGAATATGTGAGTAGTCCAAAACTGTAATGCATTTTTTTCCTATTTCTTCAGTGTCTGGAGATAATTCACAGGTGGGAGACTGAGAAGGAAGGTAGATTCAGTCATCTGCCTGAGGTTTGCTGGAATTATGCAGCTGAGCTGGACACAAAACGCAGGTTGCTTTCAGTTCTAGGACCAAAGTCATAGATCATTTTGGACCTTGGTGAACAACCCCAAATCTCAGTGTGAGTCTGTACTGCAGTCAAAGGCATTACAGTGGCTCGTTTAAAACACAGCCATGCTCCATGTAAACAAGGTAGCTCTGGGATTGTCAGCAGCCAGGACCTTGGCCTAGATACACTGCCCAAATATTTACCCTCATTTCCAGGTAGAAGGTTGGAGCTACCAGTGAGTTCCAGGGTGCTACCTCTAAATTGTCATCAATAACTAGCCTTGCCATTGTAAACTTAGCTAGGAGAGTGCACCTGATCTCTGGTCATGCTTCTGGCTGCCATATAGATGTAACCTTGCTTAGGCTAATCTGAGTAAATATTATGTATCAGAACCCTAGGGATGTCCCGCAACGCAATTTTTTTTGTGTGCTATTTATGTACCAAAGAATGAAGTTGTTGATGCTACTGAGTCATTCAATTTAATTCTGAGAAAGCCAGCCATGTGTCTGGTCTCACTAGCTTTGTATCTGTCCAGAGATTCAGAAGACCTCTGGTGGCTGAAGTTTCTGTGTCCAAGAGCATGTTGCAGTATTAGAGACAGTGAAAACCTGTCACATGTATTTTAAGCATGTGGAAAATCTGTTTTAAGCACGTGGAAAGACAGAAAAGGTCAATCCATTAGAAATGAGGTGCAATGATTTTACAAGAGTTGTGCATAGCTTCAAAGTAATGATCTAATGTGAAATTAGTCAAAGATGATGCCTTAGATACAGGTAGAGTGGCAGTCAGGATGATCAGTGTCACTTGCTGGATGTCACACTAATTCTGTACACCCAGAAGATGAATCCTAAAGAAATGATTAATTTGGAGTCTGCTCCAAATTTGTTGCAAGCCTTTTAATGATATCAAGGCTCCTTTATACATGCAACAGAAGCATTCACAAACTGTTTTCTCAGATAAAGTATTTATACTTTTAATGTTTATTTATTAACCTGTTAGCATACCAGAAGATATATCAGATTTCTTCTCTATAAAAGTATTCCATTGCTCAAGAGGAATTTGGGTTTCCACATTATTTTATTCTATGAAAAGCATGAAAATTAAACTCTCTGGAATTAAGGGCAAAACTAAAGAGCTAACCATATAACATCACTCATTAGTGACACAAAGTGATGTTTTACATACCAGAATAACAAGGTCCTCTTGATACCACTGTTATCTCTTTCTGATGTTTGCAAGAAGCTCTCCTGAGGAAGCATTCGTTTTGGTAAGTATCTCCATTTGATCCACAAACAGGAATATAGTTTGTGTGACACTGAAAAAGAAATTATGAATTAACTCAGTCATACAAAATCATATGATTAATCTCATCTGCATATTAATATACAGGAAGATAGTTGTGTAAATATGAATTACTAGCAATAACTTATAAACCTTCACTAACGGAAGATTTAAAATACATTAGTTTCTCAATGTCACTGTATGTATTCCTTTCAGATCACTGAAATAACAGTCCAACTCCTTATGGGCTGAACATAGGAATTTAGTAGGAAAGATTAAAAGAACAAAATAACTACAGTGGGACTCAGTAATGGCTAGAGGGAATACGACAAGCATCTAGAAGTATTGGAAGGATAAACACACTGAGGAAGGAGAGAACTTCAAGATAATACAAGAATGTATGACTAGGCACAGGGGGATGAAACTGAGCAAAGGAAAATTTAAGGTGAACAGTGCTTAAGGGGAGACTTGCTGATCTTTTCAGTCATAGAATGATCTTTCAAGGGAGATGGAAAACAATCACCATCCCCATTAAATTCATGAGCATCATGAGTCTGTTTTACTTGGTCAACAACTATAATAATGCTTTTGTATTACTATACCGAAAAATTTTAAGCTCAAAGTCAGTAGCATTCGTACATTTAATAAAAAGCACAGAAGAAAGGAAAATTTGTCTTTTGGAATGGTTTTGGCAGGAGCAGCCTGTATTTTGCTATTTTCTTACATTGTAAGCAAGACGGATTATGTACCCCTTCTGTGTATAATGTGTATTAAAATGCTGGGAAACACACTGAGACAGGCAATCCGCCTAACACCTGCGAGTGCTGCACCACTCCCTGCTGAACTGGAGAAGGAGACTGTGTGGAAAAGGAGACATTGCCTTGTTTGGGGCTGCGATGGTAACTGCAATTCCAGGTACCTTTCACATCTTTCAAATCCCAAGGCGAAAAATACCCCAAACGACAAAAAGCAATGAACAAAGACACAGACTAGCCACCAAATTTCTTAACCATACAAAGTGTATGACTAAACTGGGGTAGTTCAACCAGTGAGAGTTTACACAAAAATAGCAACATTAGATAAGCTAAACTGCCCCAAAAGGACAAGAGTTTCTTCCCCAAATTCCAAATGACAGCTTCTGTCATAACAGTTTCTTTGTGCTTTAGCATCCACAAACCTCAAAATACTCAATTTTTAAAACATAATTTTGAAGGGAATTATCCTTCTTCCTTTGTCACCCTGCCATAGATGACCAACTGAGAATGAACTAATCATGCATGGGAAGAAATAAATCATGCTGCCAGCTCTGAAAATTATTTGTAACAGTTTCGTGATACTTTCCCATAGTGAGTAGCTTTCAGACATTCATCCACAACCGTCAGTCCTGTCATATCTCACACTGAACAGTCACTTCTAGGGAATAATTAAACAGGCAACTTTTGGAGGGAACAACACATTCAATAGATAATTCTCTATTCAATATTAAAGTTACTGTGTGATATTTTAAAGCTGCAGGTTTCTGTCCTGAGGATAGAAAATGAGAGGCAAAGTGATTCCTTTTTTACCCTTTGGTAAGACTTTAGCGATTTGGTACAGTGTAGCCAAAAGTTCTCATGCAAATGTCCCTTAGAAATAGAGTTGTTTTCTTGTGAGGAAATCCTCTAATAGCTTGAATGACCAAAAGGGAGAGCATCTCTCCAGGGACGGGACCTGCTCTGCACAGTGTCCTGAGGGAAAAGCATGTCCACACAGGCTCCATACAATGCTGCATGATTGTGGAGTGCCCAGCATCTGAAGAGATGTAAGGTTTACTCCTTATCTATATTCCTTTTCCTATTCTGTCTTATTAAAGCAGTTATTAAACCATTTGTTGTCAAGCCTTTCTTACTGAGATTGAAAAAGAGCCCCGTGCCAGCTCTCTCTCACCTCACCTCCCCATGCTGGTCCATAACACACTCACTAGGTGTTGGTCAGTTTTTAATTTAGGTTTTGTAAAATGTCATCCAAATTGCAGCAAAAGATCTTTCCATAATTTTGGTGAACATGTGTTATCCCCCACCTCCATTATAATAAAAAGGAATGTATCCTTTTTCCTGACTAGGCCTGCAAAAAGTCAGTATATCATTAAGGTGACTGCAAGCAGAGCACAACTGAATCCTTCAGCTGCTCTCCTACAGTCTAATTTGTAAATATGATTCTGGGAAATCAAACTTCAATATCTTGCTTTATGCTAGGTGACTTGGCAAGACAGAGAAAGCCTACAAGGTATTCAGAGAGGTCACGGCCTGCAGAGTTCTTGCTGCCATGACTTTATAGCTTTTTCAGTAACACACTGAAATTTGGCAGCCAGTCATCTCCAAAGGGGATCCTAGGAGGAAAAACTATGACTCATTAATATTTAAAGTTTTAGGAGACCAAATAGTTAAGAAATGCTGCCAGGTCTGGAGTGGTAGCAGATAAAAAGGAGGAGAAAGGAGTGGTGATGCCTAGAAGGGAACTGAAATCTCTGCGCATTTTCTTGAATCTAAGGGACGGTATATGCCAGCCTTGGCCTTAGTTCAAGGGTGGCTGTGAATAGCTGTGCCCCTGTGTGGTGGTGCTAGTTGCAGCTGAATAATTAAGGTTGATGGTTATAGGAAGAATTCAACCTGCTACGTGTGAAAAACAAAATACGTTCTCCTCATCCTTATACTGCTTTCCTTAGAGCACAGGATTAATTTTTCAAGAAGTACAGGTGAACTTACAATTAGCCTAAAAATAGTACTGGTTTTAAAAATGGATTCTTCAAAAAAAAGTATCAGCTTATCACATGGACCAGTTTCTTTTTTAGTCCTCATGACCTGGATATTAGGAAGCCGTCAAGTTTACTACCTACAGAAAATAAATGAAACCTTTGCTTAGCCTAGGGTTGAATTTCTTTTCCTTTTTTTTTTTTTTTAATCATTACTGGGTTTTGATTTTATTATTTTTTCTATATAAAAGTTACAGCTAGAGTGAAGGTTGATGAATAAACCTCTTTTCCTAAGAATTTTTTCTCCCTTTCCAAGGCAGTCATACCCCATGGCTGTTATGGGATGTAAGCTGCAAGATGCCCCCACCATAGGTACCCACCTGAACGAGACCACATCAAAAGCCAGCTCTGAAACACTAGAATCTAAAACCAGTGTAAGATCACACACACATTGTTGCTATTCTGGTTCCCCTTGATTTATTATTTATTGGAAACAGAACACAAAACTATTTTTAAAACACTGAAGGATATCCCACCCTAGGGTTGGTTGATAACACTGCCACCTCTTGCAGTTTCACTGGGACTCTCATAATATTTGATATGTTTGTCCTGGCTATAGATTGTAAAAAGAAAGAACTTCAGTATTCAATTTTATCTAAAAAGTGAGGGGTGGGAGGGGAGAAAGGACTGCCGTGGTAGTTATGAAAACTGTAAACTAAAGGCTTAAAAACCAGTGAAGCAAATTGAACTTGCTACTTACTACTTTTTAAAAGTTCAGAGGATTTTTCAAAATTAGATTTCCATACTTTATTTTTTCCTGAATGGGACTAATTCACTATTTTCATTCATAAACTTTATGATCACTGGTGATCTGGTTATTATCTGATTTTCAAAATACCTTAATATTTTCCAGGATCTAATGTACCACATTTGGCCACCAGCAGAGCGGGAAAGAACTCTGTAAGTACTGGGTATTAGAGTAAGTAATCCATAATAAATACTGTGTTTAATTTATAAAGTTTCATCTGGTTTACATGGCAATACTTGGCTCCCTGCCCTGGGTCACCTCCCCTCCTGTCGCAAGTCTCAGGACAGGAGGAGGCAAAGCTGGAGGCACCAGCACCTCTGTTCATGCTGGTTGCAGGGGTCATGGGTGCCCAGCACATGGTGGCCCTCTCTTCTTTCCCTCGTCGGCCTGTGCTACCAGCTGGCTTACCAAAACCATGCGGGGAGCTAACATGATGCTACACTCTCCACTCGCTCCCTGAGCACACCCTGGTGAAGTTCAGTCATGTGGCATCCTAACCAGTGCCATTAAAAGAGGAGCTTATGGTTAGGTTTAAAGAAACCTGCTGATGAGTGGAATTTTTAAAGCGGTGATTCTGCACAAACTTCAATACACCTGAAAGATTGGTCAGAAGCGGCAAACGAGAAGGTGAGCAGCCCTTACCTGGAACTGACACGCACATTTCAAGCCGTCGCCTTCTTCCTTGCACACTCCTCCATATTTACATGACGACTCATCACACACTTTTACGTCAGATTCCCTTACATTTAGTTCTGTGAAAAAAATAGAAAAAGGAGACAGAAAAAAAGTTGTAAGATGAGTAATTTTGGGGTCTGCCTTGTCCTTAAATATACTGAGTCCCCCTGTTGCCTTATGCCGATACGGAAGTCAAAGGAAAAAAGGCAGGGCTGTTCCCTGGGCTGCCCTGTGTCAGCTCCATCCTGCTCCCCAGGGACAGGTCCTGGTCCCCAGAGGCAGCTTTGCTTGGTTGGCACAGAGGTTGTGGCTAACTGCCGCTTCATCATGCAGACAGATACAGAGCAGGCGCATGTTTGCACTGCCCAAATTCCCTTCCATGTCCCCCCTGCCAGGGATTCCCCAGTATAGGAGCTTCCACCACAGAAGCTGTTTCTAGCAGGAGTCAGGCTTTTACACAAGCCACAGCCCATGTTTCTCACCTGCTACCTCTTTTTGCATTGCTCGATAAAAAGGTCCTGAAGAAGAAAAAAACCAAAAACATCAGAATTTCTCTGCCTGGTTTTCCAGTCTCTGTCTTGCCCAAGCTCTTATCCTTCAGACTAAAAATAAACCAAAGTGTGATTAAAGTATTATAATTTGCTTGCACTGTAGGAGCCAGAGTAATGAACCAGAGCCCTCTCTTAGTTGCTGCATAAATATATGGAGCACAAATGCAGCTCCTGCCTCAGTAAGCTGGCAGCGGAGGTAAAGGGGCTGTATGCATCAACTGCATAGGCCCTAGCACCAGCACAAAGGTTGCTTAAATGGCTTCCAGCTTTTTTGGGCATCCCATCCAAGGGTAGTTTTAAAGGAGAATAAATATACCCTTTGGAAATAAGTATTTGATTTCAACTGTATATAGTAGAGAGAGCAAAAGAAGGCACCGGTGGGGTAATGGAAGCGGTCAGTGTTAGCCTAAACGTGACCTCACCAGGCTGTGTGGGAATGGTGCTGTTACTATAGATTGCAATGAAAAGGTGAAAATAACACAAGGCAAGGGCTCTGGAAAAATCCCTTGCCACTGTTTAAGGCTGCACTGATATCAAAAGATATCATTTGAAGCTGTCTGCACTTTGGCTCGAGTCATAGAATCATCGAATGATAGAATCATTGAATCATAGAATCGTCTAGGTTGGAAGGGACCTTTAAGATCATGAAATCCAACCATCGAGTTCAACCATTAACCTAACACTGCCAGAACCACCACTAAATCATGTCCCTCAGCACCACATCCACACGTCTTTTAAATACCTCCAGGGTTGGTGATTCCACCTCTTCCCTGGGCAGCTTGTTCCAATGATTGACTACAGTTTTGGTGAAGAAATTTTTCCTAATATCCATCCTAAACCTCCCCTGGGCAAAGGTAGGTGAAAAGCAGAAGAAAATAATGCTCACTACCACTTGCAGTCTTAAATAGACAGTCACCCTCCTGCTCACAGCAGTGTCAACACTTTGGTGTGTCAGTGACAGACACATCGGAAAACTGCTCCAGTGGGTTTATGTAACATTATACACCCACACACTTATTTTATATACATAAATATATAATTATATAATAAGTTGTGTAATAAGTTATGCTATGTGTCATATACTGCTGTTTAATATAGCATAATTACATATTTTTCATAGCACTAAAGTTACAGGATTATAGCTCAACAGAAGGTCCGGTTATAATCCATACATTTTGTCAACTGTGATGAAAAATTTTTAAAATATTGATATTTTTTTCTCACTATATGTCCATCATTCCTGAAGGCATAAATGAGGAGGGCAATGTATGTAACACCGGCTAGCAAGGTATCCTGGTTGCCATCACAACCCCATGCACGTGTCCTCTAATGTTATTCTTAATGTCGCCATTTATCAAGCACGACTGCTGCATTGTAGGGACCGAGTTAATGTGACAGAACATCGCAGCTTTTCAATTTAGTGTGTTCATAACTCGCTCCTGAAGGAAATGTGCCTTTCTCCTCGTGAAGATCTGTTCCACGAAGACGAACAAACTATCAAGATTAATTAAGGGGAAACGATTGTCATATCTGAAAGAAGGATCCACCTTTAGGTGATACCGCATTTGAGAAAATGCAATTTATAAAAGGGAGTAACCCCAGATAGGTAGACAAATTACAGCATGAACAGGTTTCAAAAACCTGCTTTCATTGGCTCAGGAAACTAAAGTGATGTGGGTCCCCCCTTTTCAGCTCTCAGCTGAGCTCGCTGGACTCGGTGCTTTACAGCATCCCACCCGGTACCCCCATCAGCAGAAGAAACCCCATGGCAGCTGCAACTTGTGCTTGAAATCCTGAGGGTCAACATGATGTCCAGCTGCCCAAGCAGCGTAACACAGGCTTTCCCCTGATGTCTGTGTCCCCCAGTGTGAAGAGGCACACGATCACCCAGGAAGAAGCCTGGCACCTCACCTTTCTGCATGGGAGGGGCGGGACCTGGGCGGGACCTGGGGCTGGACCAGAGACCGTCCCCAGCTAGCAGTTCAGCATCAAGGCTGAACCAGAGATGTACTTGTTCCTAACTTAGTTATTGCTCTGACTCCAAAAGCTAGCGAGAAAGGGAAAGATTTCAGAGCAAAACTACAAGAGGAGATGTGAAGATGAGAGTCAGGAATCAGCCCTTGTGAAGCCCCCTCACCCCAAGAAACCAAGACTTCAATTTTTTGAATAAATCCACAGGAGGAATTACGACGACAGAAAGCACATTGTTTTAATGGTTACTTAATTGTAGGAGTGGACTGTTTTTCTTTCCACATAAATGATAAATGCTTTTTTAGCATGAGATGAAGCAGGGAAGGTCATTCAGAGACCAGGAGCTAACGTGATTTTTCGAAACCATATGAGACAAGACACCCTGGTGACTGGCACCTGAACGTGACAGATGAACTTTATTCTATGACAGGATGTCAGCTAATCCCTGATTCCATTCAGTGGCAAATTCCAGCAGCAGTGAAATCAAGCCTCTGACATGCGCATGATTACATCTGATGGAATCACAAGTACGGAGGAGTGTGACTCCAAATCCACATAATGACTTCCACATCTATGGCGTTTGGTTCAAAAGCAAATAGATGAGGATGGATGTTAGTAGAGCGTTGTGAAGAGGAACTGCAGATATCTAGCCTGTCTGAAATATGCTTTCTCTTCTGTGGATTCCCCATAGAGTGAGAATTAAAATGGAGTTTCTGCAATTATTTCCAGAAGAACAGAGTCATTATCATTATATGTGAGAACAGATCTATGAAAGGAGTACAAACATGTAGCAAACGGTTTAGGGTAATTTCTTACATGTTTCTTTAATGCCTATCGCAACTCATTTCCTAGACTTTTAGCCGTCATAAATAAGAGAAAGCCTCAGTGTGATTCATTACGTACAGCGAGAAGATGGTAAGTAGTAATCCATCAACTCCCAGGAGAAAATATAATTAGCGCAATTAAATCAGGCTTCCAAATTTATGATAATATTAATCTCCAAAGACCTGAAATGAGGTATTAAAAATGATTTGCTAGTATCTGTGCAGCCAATACACTTCCTGGTGGTGTGAGGGCTGACCAGCACAGAGCAGCTTGCAGGAATTTGGCTGCAAAGACCCACATCAAGGTCTTTGGGGTTTTTTTTTTTCTTCTTTTGAAATGAATTCACCTGGTGATAACCTGATACATCAATAAAAATGAGGAAAGCCTTCTCCATTTTGACTCCTTTCAGAGAATTTGAAGTACAGCTCAATACAAGTAGCTGGAGATTGGCTTTTTGCCTGTGACCTCAAAATGCATTGCTCTGAGGCATGAACCTCTCATTATAAGCTAAATTACACATGTCAAAATGCTGAACCTGAAGATGAAATAAAATTTGTAGGTTTAAGTACATCAAGCATGTTGCTTCCATCTGGATACCTCGAGAATAAAATAAAATCTAAGATAGGCAAATCTGGTAACTTCGTGAGCAATTTGTTTTTTCAAAACTCATGTTTCTCCAGGGGTTGGCAATAGTACACAGTAATGATGAATAAAGAACCAAAAAAAATACCTTTCCCATGTGAAAGTGAGCAGGTGGGTTTAGTAGCAGCGTAGCTTTGGCCCTCCTCAATATTTCAGCTGTGCCTGAGAAAAACCCTTCTGCCTGCTTGTTTTCTGTTTCCTATGGTAAGACCCCAACCAGGGGAGGTGCCGGGACCCCTCACCTCCTTTTCCTCTTGACCTGTGGGTTTGACACAAGATGGGGAGCAGCTTGCATCATTCTCACCAAAGGGGGAAAAGCAAAGCAGTGCGGGGCACCTCACTGCTGCTTTTCTGTCCTCCAGACAGTTTGTTCTTTGTGAAGCCAAGCTTTAAATTAGGATGTATGACCTCTAATGAAGGTCGTATACAGAAACACATACACAGAGATTTGTGAACGTTCATAAAGGGTCTGCTATTCTACAGGTAAAAAGAACCCCCCAAATTGTAAGAATGGCGGAAGTGGGTCAACATTGGCTTGGGAAAGGGCTCTGAGGAGAAATTATGTTGTGTGAGGGTATGTTAGAGCCCACGTAGTATACTGGAGATAGTGGCATTATGACTGGATGAGCTTTCAGAGGCTCTCAGAGAACAGAGTAAAAATATGATGAGAAGAAAACCTATATCCTACTCGATTTCGGAAGTTGGTCTTATGTCTCCGGATTGACTTCTCTGGCTGGTGATTGTTCTGGTTTTGGCAAATTATTTGGGAATGACTGGAGAACTTAATGGGAAAAAAAACCAAAACAAAACAAAAGAAAAAAAAAAAGAAAACCTTTTCCTTAAGGATTATAAAGCTGAGCTGCTCATGGGACATGTACATTAATAACCTTGTCTTAAATCTAACTCTTGAATAGAACTTCACCAGCCAGGCACGCCCTTTGCCCCACAACAAAGTTGACACTCAGAGAAGTCCTACGCTATAAGTGTTCCCAAGCACAGCCTGTCCATCTGAACCATGAAGGTGAGTTTGGGTGACATCACAGGTAAATTAAATTGCTGCAAAAACGATATTTTGGATGCCCCTGCAATACTTCTGCTCACCTTCAGATGCCAGCTCAGAATGAAGCAGCACAGCTTTCCTCTAGATCCTACCAGTCCCATGCAGACACAGGATGGCACTAGCTCAAATCACTTCAGATTACCATCACCTACAGTGGCTTTGATGTTGGTTCAGACACTTAGCTCACATGTACACATGAACACCTAATCACTTACGTTTAGGTGCCTTAATCTACATTCCAATGGAATGTGGCTCGGCCACGTTCCATTGCTTTTTCAAAGTCTGCCCAGTACAGCCATTCCTGCAGTAAGTCATGCAGTTTCTTACAGAGCTTGTACATACAGGCTGAGGACAGGAGGCATAATTTTGGGAGTCCCCGCCTGTGGTCTACTTGTTCTGACACTGGCAAAGTGCTGGTATATGTGTTTGAAGTGAGGCAGTATAAGTTATTCCCCATTTGAGCCACTGGGTACAAATCTCATGGATAAATGCAAGTTACAGCCATGTTCACCAGAACTTGTTTCTATTTATTTTATTGCAGGTCTTCAACTCCCCACTGGTTCGTACTATACCAACTACACCAGTTTCTCTCCTTAACCAATCTTTCTTTACAGGTCATCCAGTATATTTTCTCTGCCCCCTTCAAAACATCAGAGCAACATTCAAGAAACAGCATGTTTCTGCTTTGCAAGTTGAAATAAGAAGTTTTAGGGTGAAAAAGTCTCTGAAGTAGTGGGGGGTGTCCATTTGCAGAGCCACTGAAGAAGCAATGACCAAGTACTGGCAGAGAAGGAGCATTCCCCTCACTGGCATAACACTACCCCAACAGTGAGATTAGCTAAGAATAGCCCTTTTTCTGGAGACTTTGTGGTTTCTTTTGAGATAGTGAAACCATATGTTGGACTTCCAGTTTGCACAATAGAAATGTGAAACAGGGACACGGACTCGTGCGCATGGACACACTCACATCTCAGTTCTTTGCACGAGATGGAAAGCAAATGATGGGAATACAGAATGGTATTTTTATCTTCTAGCAGCTTCAGCATGCCACATGCACCAGCGCTAACCTGACATCTCTTACCACAACTTCTATGCTCTGTTTCTGTAGCAAAAAGCAAAATTAGGAGCCAAACTCACCTAACACAAGCCAAATACTGAAGGCGAAGTGTTGTTCCCCCCGCTTTGTGCCTGCATGGTGAAGACAGTTTATTTTAAAACAAACCAGCAAGTACTGCTCGGACGTGTACCTGTACACAAACAGTTCTGGGGAAAGGAATCCCCCAGGCTTTGTATCAATTTCTTTGACACCTGCCACCAATGCCATTTGAAGAAAACACCTGGTATTTACTCCCGCTTTTTCTTCATCACATGTTCATCAAGTGTTTCACTGAAACATGGCTCATCCAAGCAGACAGTGAGTGAGCAGCCACTGCTGCCTGTACCTTGGTCGAGGAGGACCCCTGGCTTTAGCGCTGCAATCAAAGGAGCAAGTGTTGTTTCTCGCTTCATCAGTTAGAGCACAAAGTATTGCTAAAACATGGTGCCTTCAGGATTATGACCTTCCAAAACAAGCATGTATCTTTGACAAAATCTGAAAATGGCATTTATTTCGTAACTAATAATTAAATTATCCATATCTTTTTGCTGTCCCCATTTGTTTCAGCAGTTGTGGATTATGAAAATTGTGACAATTTGCACTGTTGAGTTTATGTCTGTTGACTCTTCTCCGAAACTGTCTTAGGTTATGGGGAAGGACTAAGAGAGCAGAAATTCCCTCAAAGTTAGTAATTACTTGTCTAAATAAATAATACTTGCTCGTGTCGGAAAAGTCAAAGCAAGACAGAATGGATCATACTATGTTGTTCATAGGAAAAAGTATGTTTTTCAGAAAAGAGAACAGAAAATAAGACAAACTCTACTGGGAAAAGATTCAGGGATACACAGGATGCCATTCAGACACTGCACATCCCTTTTGAAGATGGCTGTTGTCACTGATTTGGGGTGACATTTTAGCAATAAACAATTTACAAGAAATTAAGAAGGTGGAGAGTGTGGATACTGGAAAGATAAGAATGATGAAAAAAGCTGTTTAAAAGCAATCAGAGAACAAAAAGAAGAAAATTAAAATATGTAGCACAAGACAATCTAACACAAATGTAAGTTTTAAATAACTGAAACAGTTAAAACTGATTTAGGTGCCTTTTCTATGATGTGGTATCGTTTTCTTTCATGCTTGCATTAGAAGAAAACAACTCATTGGAACAACCTAGAAGTTTTATTAAAAAAAAATGAACAAAATTGTTAAAATGCACTTACTCTAAAAAAACATAGACAACTGTTGTCTAATGGAATTAAGATACTCCCAGGCTTTTTTTTATTATTATTATTTGGTCAATTAATAGATGCCTTGGGTGGCTGATGGCAAATCTGTTTCCAAAACAATCTCATGCAGTATTATAGGACTAGTAAAACCTGCTTTGTTGTGTCTTGATGCAATATTTAAGACTCAATTGTGCAGAAAAAAGCTGTACTTTGGCTCTTGAGAATGCTATCTGAGTGAATAAAGCTTGAAATATTTCCCTAAAACTACTTTTACAAGACTGCATTAACATTTGATTGCTTAAATGCCGTCCAATTTACCTAGGATGATTACACTTTTACATTTCTAGTCACTATAATCTCCTTTTAAAGCAGAGAAAAACGGAATGCATACGTGCTGCTAAAGTAATTAGTATTCTTGCACAATAGGAAACCACAGCAAGTTCTAACAACTAGCATTCACACAGCAAGGTAACAAGATTGACTTTGAACCTGAGAGTCTCCCACACTGCAATTATTCTTATTACCAGTATGCCTCAGACTAACTCTATTCGGTGTGAAAAAAGTAAGGAAAGTGTCATAGTGATGAGCGTTTGGGTGACAGTTCTGTCAAAATATTGGATTCAGCCCATGGTGCGTTTCTGTTTCCATCATGCAAAAAACCCAGTATTCGTAGAGAAAGTTGAGGTACTTTTTTGTTATATTAAAAGTTTTGACAATATTTCAGAAATTATGTATGTATGTAGGTGAATATTTCAGCAATTGGTACAAATTGACTAGCTGTGCAATTGGTTGGAGACAGGGAAAGATGCAGTGAGAACTTGAAATGGTTTTCTGTCATAAACACTTTTGTATCAACGTTTGGGGGTACAGCAATTTAGCCTCCAGGACATGGGTCTAGGGTGTATTTCTGCTAGCAGCTCTCCAGGACACTGACTTCTAAACTTGCTTACAAAGCAGTATCTTTTAGTCCTACTACTAAAAAATTATTGCATGTGATTATGCAAGGCTGTTATAAAGAAGTTAGCATGACTTTGCATATTTTTACATAAAATTAAAATAAAATATTAGAAAAGAAACATGCTCATATAGCATACTTGCAGCAACATTAATTACAACACGTATTATCAATCTTTAGTTTCTAAGGAAACCAAGGCTGTGCAAGAGCAGCAAGTCTCCAAATGTGTCTCTGTTGGTTTCTTCCAGTAACTTTTGCCCTCACTGGGCAATTCCATCCAAATCTAACAGCAGTAGAGGCCTGGGACAATGAGCTTCCTACAAGTTCATGAAAAATCAGTGGCTGCTTGGAGCAGAGGGGTCCGCAGTCATGCTAATTGGAGGAGTTGAGGGAATGTACATCAGGACAAGGCTCATGTGGCAAAATCACAAACACACACAATGTGTTTCTTCTCAGAAACACATGCAAGTAAGTGGCTGTTGACTGTTTCCCACTCATGGCACTGTTACGGTCCTTGCAGATTGAGACTTGGAAATGTAGACTTGGATCATGTAAACACTTCTAAACACATGGACTTTTTAGGATACTGGATAACTCATGCTGCTGAATGCTAATGCTTGTACAAATGGATGCATTCTGGTAGGATAACTTCAAAAATTGTGCTCTTACCCTTTGCCAGCCCTTTTCAACTAGTGGGATTCCTATGCAATTTTTCATTTGCATAAATTATACCATTAATTCCTGATAGTTGTGCAACACATGCAATTAAGAGTCAGTATGAAAATATTTGTCCCTGTTCCCTTAATGCCTACTTGCTCTGTCTCTCAGTCTGCAGAGTATGCGGTCAAATATCCAAACCATTTCCAGGTGACTTGCTAAGAGTACGTTATATCTCTCTTCTCCCCCAGCCTCCAGATTGGGGAGTTTCACTTGATTTCTAGCACTACTGCCCGTGTAAGAACCAAGCAGGCAAGCATACTGCTCCCCAGGAAGCTAAAGCTTTGGTTAATGAATCCTTTTCCTGAAGAAATCTTTCTATGCCAATTACAAACCAAGGTGAACTCTTCGGTCCTGTTCATAAAGTAAATCTGATAGCTATTTCCCTAAGCCTGTAGAGGAATGACAAGCAGTTCAAACACTCCAACAGAGCTCTCATTTATAGTCCTGAAGAACCTCAAGGCCGAAGAAAAGTAAAATGGTGGTAAAAACCAACACCGAAGCAACTAATTAGCTTCCATAAACATTACGGGGAATTTCTTCTTTGGTCTGCAGGTAATCTAAATTGCAAAACAGCATTGGCCAAATTCTGATCCCATTTCTGGCACAAAAATTGAAGACATTGCTGTAGCCTAGGGACCAGCCTGCCAGATTAAGAGCTAGAATAGAGGTGTCACGCCTTGTTGAGCTTCCAGAATTACAGTATTTATTTACAGTTGGGGGATGGATGGCTAATGGGTCTGCCTACCCATGGAGCTAAAAGCCTAGCTCCTTCTGTTGTCTGTTCCACTTCAATCTCTTCTGTAGCGGAAGAAACAGGCCCTAGCATGAACAGCACTTTGATGCAAAGAAGACATAGCCTTTCTATAACCGTTTCAGTCATCTCTGCTCCCTGATCACTGCCTTCAGAGCTCTGTGCCGCTGTCAGAAAAAGGAGCCTTCACCTCTGTGAGCAACAGTAAGGGAAGCAGTAAAAAGGCCTGATCATAAGGTTTTTTGTTGTTGTTGAAACAAGACCTGAAGTCAGAGGAAGCTTGAGCACATCAGAAGTGTGCCCATTTAGCACAAAGCCCACACGTTTTCTTTCCTCTCAGGGTCATGTCAACATATGGTTGTCTTCAGCACTCTGGAAGTCCTAATGTGAAGAGGGACTTGGGCTCTGTACGTGGATTTACACTTTCTTCTAAGGACAGTTATGGAAGTTGCTAAGGGTTTTTCTGTTTTTTTTACTTTATTTTAAAGACATGCCAGGAAAACTGGGAAATCAAAGCCAACTGTAAATGCTACTTTAACCTTACCACCTTCCCTTTCCCTTATTCTACTTGTGGTTTCAGTGTCAGAGAGAAGTTTAAATAGCAGCTGAGTCTTGATCCGTCAGAGCTCCACAGGCATCTGTGTTCACAGCTGTGGAACAGCCTACCAGGTTGTCAACTAATACACTTAGGAATGCATTGTCCTTCTGGGAGCCATTTTCTTTTGACGCATTTCAAAAGCTTTAAAATTAATTTAATTTTTTTTTAAATATGAAATCTCCCAAAGATAATGGAAAACACTGGAGGAAACCAATGGACATTTGGGGATAAACAAATACAGTACTGATGTAGATCATACAGCACAACTCAGATTATTACACATACTCTGCCTATTACACAGATGTATATAAATGGTTGCCAAAAATGGTATGTTTTACTGGAAAAATCAAAAATATTTTTTAAAACATGAAATAAATATATATACATACATTTCAAACTCAATATTTTCAGTGTTCAGTACTGGCTCCAATGCTACTCTTTCTACCTTCCCATTATCCCAACATTCTTCCTTCAGACTTAAAAAGCCAGAAGAAGAAGAGAATGAAGTATCTTCATTTCTCAGCTATAAAACTGAGAAAAGCAGGTGGCGTTTGGTGAATTTCTAGAAAAATGCTATTTGCTCCAACATGGTTTTTGATGAGAAACAGCTCTATTTGAAAAGATGTTTTGACATTTACCATATATAATCTGAGGCTCCAATCCTATAAGTGCCTGGGCAGAGACTTAACCTCGGGCGTCTGTGCAATCTAAACAAACTAAGTGGAACTGATCATGTATAAGATTAAGAACACCTTTAAGTGCTTGGAGGATCAAGGACACAAGCAATTTTTTGAGGACCTGATTTTTATGCAAATAATAATTAACTTGACTAGGCCTTCCATCTATTGGAGACAAACGTGTAGAATTAGTGTGGAGAAGTATTTTAAGACTTCATTTATTCCTCATATTTGAAACCTTCCCTTAAAAGCAGCACAAAATATCTGACAAAAAGTTGTCAGATAGTGTATTAATCTATTCTTAATTATTCACTCTCTAAGGGGAAAATGCTGCTGTCTGCAAGATGATTTGATAGCAGAAATCTAAAATGTGGCCTCTAAATAGCTTAGATTTTAAACATTACTCATCACTTCCAGACCTTATCATTAACAGCTATGTGAAATATCATCATACCTAGAGGCTGCAGTGAAGATCAGATCCCCCTTCTGAAAGACGTGGATAAGAGCCAGTCCACGACTTACAGCATAAGCAGAAAAATCACACAAACTGTGATAAAAATTAGATATTATCATGGCCATTTCACTGGATGAGGAAGAAAAGCACAGAGAGATAAAATGATTTGTCCAAGGCTGCAACACAAGGCCAAGGCAGAATGCCACAACAGAACTTGTCCCTGTCCTATTGTTCTGCTACAAGGTTATCTTTCCTCAGTCTCGACACCTTCCCTTTAATAGAAAGGTCTCCAATACTACACCTAGAAAATCATTATCATCACCAAAACTGGAGCAGGCACAAAGACTTAAAGAGTACCTGTCATTCAATTTAAAAAGTGAGACAAAAATGAATCCTAACTTGCTAAGGCTACTAATGCTAACTAAAGAGCTATGTTGACACATTAATGCAGCTTGTAGGACTCATTTGCTGTATTCACATAGCTGATAATTGCTGCTCAGGATTCAAACTGTGCCGCTGTGATGCATCTTCATGCAGACAGCACCACACAAACCCAGGTACATGTGTCACAGCCCCGCTGGGAAAAACTGTTGTTTATTCAGAAACACAACGTTTTCTATGGGGTTCACTCTTGAGCAGCAACACATGGGAAGATGGAGGAGCCTGAAGACACTTTTGGGGTGCGTTTTGCCACAGAGGGTGAGACAGAGGGGGAAAGAAGTCAAACAAAAGGAGGATAAGTTGAGCTGGTATCATAGATACCATTTTTCAGAAAGGACACTGTCAAATGGTGTGAGGAAAAGGATCTCTGCTCTGCAATTTCTCCCACTGTCAAGCAACTCTCGCCCATGTGGTTTCCTCCGACAGAGCAGTCGTTTGTCCTTGTGCACCCAGCACTGGTTTTCTAGCAGAGACGCCTCATCTCCACCCCCTTCTCTTTCCAGTCACCTGAGTTTTCCAGGAACTGATCCATTCCTTGGATAAACCGTAAGAGAAACCAATTCTGCAAGCTTTACCTATGAGCGTAGCTGAAGGCTGACTGGGCATGGGGAGAAACCTGATGGTTCCAGAGTATCCAACCGATATTTTCCAAAAATGCCAGCAAGTCACCTGCCATCTGAAGGTGACAAGGGCAACAAAGGTTTTGAAAGCCTTGCAAGATCTAGAAACTGTAAACTTGTCATAAATCTAAGTTTTTCTAAGTTTACAGAAGTTGAAGACCTAGCCAAGCTTACACACTGATTTCTGAAAGAAAGAAAATTTCATGTATGTATAACCTCCACGCTGTTGCAAATAGAGACTACAGATCGAACTTGACGATTCAGATTGTGGTCATGGGACAGGAAGATCTTCATCTCAGAACCAAATTTCAAATCTAATTCAAGTTAGTAGAGGCTGATACCCATCTTCTCTCTGGAAGAGTCTGACTTGCCTTTGTCAGAGAAAATTGGTAAAGTATTTCCCAAGCCACAAGCCCCGTTCAGTGCTACTTCTGAAAACTATTTTGGCAGCTCTGCAGAGGTGGGCTACCATCTCCAATTGAACACCTAAGCAATGTGGTATTTAACATGACAACTGCCCATCTGCACTAGTATTTTCAGTGTTAATAGACACTGACAGAGCTGAGACAAAGAAAAAACTTACAGAAAACAATCTTCTTGCAATTATGATTATGAATGTTTTTCATAATCTCAGTCAAGCTCTTTGTGCAAAATCTCCACTGATGCTGCTGATTGATTCTTTGTACACAGGATTACTGAAGGGCCTGTGAAAACAAATAACTGGAAACATCTTCCCTGCAACTCCCTAATGCTGTTCACAACAGTTTCATAAAAACACAACCTTACTTGTAACCAGGTGAGGGAAATCAGCAGGGCCTCATGGCCAGCTCTTACATATTATATTCTGCTCCCAGCAGCTGTAAATTCAACACTTCGCTTGGCATTAAATTTAGTCTCAAGAAATATTTTCTAACAGAGGTGACAGAATTATTGCACTGTTGCAGCTGTGGGGACAGATGGCAGTATGCCAAAACTCCAAGAAAATTTTAAATTAGAAATCTGACCATCTGTTATAGGTGGGAAAAAAGAGGTTTTCATACCCAGGCTCCTCCCTCAGTCTTGTCATTTTCCTGGTACTGAAATGCATGACATGGTGTGCAATGGATGCAATATGCTTTCCAACTATTTCTTATTTGCAACTGATAAGCACTGGAATGTCTTAAATATGGAAGGGAATCAGGAATTCATTCTTAAATTGCATTATACTCTGCTATCACTCAGCGTATGACAAAGCAGGGTAGTACTTTGCAAAAACTTCCAGTTACTTTGGGATACTCCCTGCAACAAAATCTGCTTCTGTTTACTTACCTGTTACTCGAAACAGGGAAAGTTCAACAAGAAGAACCTAACATTTTTATCACCTTCATCCTAACTAGCTCTTCAATCAACAGTTATAGCTGGTGTAACTTTAAACATTAAGGTAAACAGTTTAACAGCTTTTTAAAGATGTATGGAAAAAAATGGGAGGAGGACTCTATTCAGATAGGAAATAATATTTACCCCTCATATAAGAATGTTTTGAAATTCTCAATAAGTATATAACTGGAAACTTTTTATTAAGGTTGCATGAATATTGACTATATTGCTTTTATACAATTCCACATTACAGCCTATAAGAATGATAGAAAAGTATAAAAATGGACCTGGTATATCACATCATACATTCGTAGATGGGAAAACACGCTATGCACAGGAACACAGATGAATATGGCAAGTCCTGCCACTAAAATGTACACCCCACTTGTCCATTTAATCAACAGTGGAGATGACTACATAAAAGAATTATTCTAGTTAAGTGCATATACTAATACTTAATTTTAATTGTATATATCATTATAATCCTACCTGAATTATTCAAATGATCACTTTGTTTCTATTTTTGCTATACTAAGTAGGGGGAAGAATAAAGCTTCTGAATACATCTAGAGCCATGTATTAACTCAGTAGCTTCTTCAAAGGTCAGTTGCACTTGTGAATATGAAAAAAAAATTTAAACAAGAACTGTCACAGATTCTCACCGCAGATAAAAGACCTGCAGACAATTCCAAGATGCAGGCTTTCTGCAGGAAATTCACACTGCCCATGGGCCACCTCTGTCTTTCAAAGTCTCTGCTTCTGCCTGTACAATGCTCTATGAAAAATGCCTGGGGCCTCCGGGTCCATTAAATGCACATCTTTAAAGCCGACTGGCTCATAGGACCCCATGAACAGGTTGAAGGAGCTCCCTTCTCCAATCTGAAATGGCACCAGAGACACTCTAAAGGTGTTTAAATCCCAAGCACCAAGTCAGCACCCTACCTGGGCCCCTTTTGCACAGAACAAAGCCGTTCGCAGTGAATATTTTTTTTCCAGAATGCTCTTTGCAATCTGAAGATGTAGCTGACATACCTTCAGAATACTGAAAAAATCACAAAAACTGTTATAAACAGACCAGATCATTTAGGGGCAGAGAAGTCACATTTCCACAACAGTGACCTTTTTAGGATTACTACAGAGACGTGCCAAGGAAATTTGGCCAAGTCTTATTTTTAGTACATGGCTTTTATAAACAGATCATACCTGATACTGATGGGTAATTATGCAGTCACTTTATCAACTTTCTAGTCCTGTTAAATTTTTGGCACCATGTGCAGGTTTGCCACAAAAACTGATTTTGGGCTATTCTGTCAGTGATTTGGTGACTGTGGAAAAACATTCTGTTTACGTGAGGTTGTCTGAAACAATAAGATATCACACACTAGATAGATCTGCTATTGTGCCACTGTAGGGCTTCACAACCACTATTAATATGTACTCTGTAACACCTAAGATGTCTGCAGGACTTTTAAACAGATGAACACAAATTTCAAAAGCAAGGTAAATAGTAATTCAGATAGATCAAAATGCAAAAAAGAATAGATAATAAAGAGTAGTGGAAAGAGTCAGAAAAAGGATGGCAGGCATTAACAATAAATAAAAACTCTTGGGAGGGGTTCAGTAGCTACACTCAGCTGCCCCACATAATAAGAGTTTTCAGCATAGCTTACTGGCCATGTAATCCTTTCAAAATCGATTTCAAAACATAAATTTAACATCTTTATTTTAAATTTAGACTTTAGACTTTCATTAAAAGGGCTCACAGCTGGCTGCTTTTAGAAGGTTTTGGGAAAAAGAGTAGGCTAGAAGCAGTCGCTGTTTAGAACAGCATGAGTCTTTTATAACATCTTTGGCTGGTGCCATGCAATTTTACACTTTTTCATGCATTTAGAACTTCATGCCTTTCCTCCCAGTTCATGCAGAATTTTGAAACAGCCCTTAACCAACACATTAGTGGGAAAAACAAATGCTTTGTGCTGAATGCCATCGTATGACACTTATTGATGCGCTTATGTAAAACCTCACTGCAGATTTCTGAGGTTGTCTCACTGTACATGCCCGAGCCACAGTCTTGTACTGAGAACAATAAGCAGCTCCTCTTCTGAGCACATGAAACGAAGCTGCCCTGGGATCACTCCTTCAGCACACAGGGGAGAGGGAACACTGGACTGAACTTTACCACTTCTAACTAGCTCAGAAAGCGTAAAGCCCTGGAGAGATCCAAAGAAATGTATTTTCTCTCCTTATCCTATTCATTTCTTCCTTCTCGCTGTGGAATATTAACCTCAGTTGTCCTGCATTGCTCAGCTGGACAGCATCCTTCAGTTGATGGAAAGGACCTTTAAAATAATGCAGCTGGAAGACTTTGTGATCAGCTTCACAGGTCACTCCTCCTCCTCTCTCTATTTCCAATTCTACTGTAAGGCCATGTGCATCTTCCCCATTCTGGATAAACAGAAAAAAAATCCTTTGACAAAGTCACATTTTCATCGATAATGGAGGTATGGTCTTGAATAATTAAGATGACTGAAAAGATCTGTAATCCAATGCTAGCATTAAAACGCAAGATATAAAGAAAATGGCCTGAAAAGTTCATCTTTGAGAAACATCATGTAGAACCCATCAACAATTTAAAACCTACCAGGGTGGGTGCAGAAATTTTATTCCATTTTATCAGTGAGAAATCACAATTTTATTCTTTATTGCTCACGCATTATCCTTTTTGTCCTAGACTTGTCATCTCCTTTTCTGATTTTCATGTTAACTTAGGGTGAGCTTTCAACATGGAACTTAGTTAGGTTGGAACACATGGGCAGCGAACCCTTTGGAGAAGAAACTGAATATGGGTGGGTATTGCAAAAAGTATCATGCTCATTTAGAATGTGTAAAAAGTGAATATAACAATTTTAAAGGAAATAAATATGAAGCTGTATAAAAATGGATGATGTAGGCTATTGTAGGCTATTTTGATAATAGCTACCCTACAGTTTTAAACCAGCTGGGAGGCAATTCTCATTGTAAACAAAGGTAGAGGATAAAGGCAGTAGCACATCTGAAGCAAAAAAAGCAATCACATGAAAATGCAATTATGCAACACAAAGCTACTTCATGTAACCTTAAACTTATAAGCAAAGATGAGTCATTAGATCTGTCTTCGGAAAGACTGACTACAAAGAGAGCATCTTATATTTTGTACATAAGCAAGTAAAAATTATGCTGGCATTGATAAGATTTGTTTGTATTATAGAAATGAAAACAATTTTTCTTGCCTAGGTCCAGCACACGTTACTTTATCTGAGCAGCAAGATGGTGACATTCTCTGATTCTGCCTTTTGAGCCCTTTTTCTCACCTACTATATATGGTTCAAAAAATTCTTTAAATAAGTTATTAAAAATAAATATAACATTTTCCTTCCTCTTCCCAGTATCTTCGTTTGAGATCTAACTCTTTAATGGTCTCTGAAAGCAGAGAGCCATACAATATAGTACAAAACTCAGATACGAAAACATTGCTTCATTCATCATGGGAGTATTTTCTCTCTTTCAGAATGCCTGGATGTTGTACTTCTTACACCCCTTCCTCATCATTATGGCATTTACGCTTCCTGTGTCTGACATTTCAAATTTCTCTTGAAGGATCTTAAAGGTCTTGTGCTCTGATTTTTTTAATGGCATTTGAAGAGGATTCTTTGAATAATGCTTGCTCAGTACTACAACTTTTTTATTGCATTATTGATATTTAAAATACTTTATTAATATATTATGTTAGCATCTTTTTGCAATAGCTTTCAACTACATAGCTATCAATACTCTCTACGACAAAAATGAAACACTGCATTTTTTCTGATATGAGAGTAGGATTTGCACTTACTACAAAGTTTCCAGCTTCTGCATTGGAGTGAGAGCCCCTGACATGTCTCAAGCGCTTAAGAAGGAAATATGAGCATACGACAAAAAAGAGTCTCTTGGTACTCTCTAATCAGCCCTGCAGTCTAAATAACCAGGGGTTCATGGCTACAGAAGCTGTCATGAGTGCTTCTGCCCTGTAGTCTGGATGAAAAGCCAGATGATTTAACCCCCCGAAAATCCCCTGAAACTTCTACAAATCATGGAAAGAGAAAATGGAAATGAATACTGGTTTTATACCTGGTTGCTATATTTCAGATTATTTTGGATCCAAAATCCGTTGGACACAGATCCCTCCTGTAGGTTGTACATGACCCAGAACAGTGTATATGACAGAAGCAATTGGGAAACCACAAACTACAGCATTAAGATTTTTTTAAACATTATTTAATATAGCTACAACTGCAGTAGCATGAAAGGACCACAGTCATGTGGAAGGCACTGCCCACAAATACAATGGCTGACAGTCCATATCCAAAGAGCACAAAAAAGCCTTTAGAAAAGATAAAATGCAACTAGAACGAAACATCTTCTTTGCCTCAGTGTTTACTGTGAAGATGGGGAGAGGTTCAGGTTCCCCTGTCATACAGAAACGCTTGGCACTCGATGACGGGTAAACTTTGTTTCTTCATTTGTGAAGGGTTCCTGTTAAGTGTTGCCAGGCAAATCAGCAGAAAAGCAGTCAGAAGAACAAAATTATAGCAGAAAAAACTACCACAAAATAAATATGGTATGCCATGGAAGAGCCAGCGTGACTGGATCTGTGACTTAGAAACCTGCTGGAGTCCGTTGAAGGAATAAAGAAGCAGGCGGACAAGAGAGATCCTCAGATGCCCACATGTGCATTTGAAACAAGCCTTCATGAAAAACTCCAAATAAGCTAATGCACCCAAGGACTGATCATATACAGAATGGGTTAGCTAACCCAAAGGAAACATTAGGGCACAGATAATCACTTTTCAGATCAGAGAGATGTGCCCAGTGGAGTCCAAGAGGGGTCTGTGTTCAGCCCTGTTCTTCAGTCTGTTCATAAATGATCGGAAAAGGATATGAACAGTGAGGTGAGAAGACTTTCTAGTAGTATCAGGTTACACAGGGTGATAAAAAAGATGGCTAATGGAAATGTTGCAGAAACCTTACAAGACTGAGTGACTGGGTTATAAAATGGCTGATGTAATTCAATGTAGATAAATGTAAAATAAGGCATATGGAGAAAAATCCAACTTTGTATACACATATATTAGCAATAGGTACTGAGATTATTATTAACATTTAAGAACAAAATGCTGGCAATATAATAGACAGTTTCACAAAAATGTCAGGTCTGTACTTAACAGTGATTAAAAAAAAAGCAAATTGAATATTATGAATTATTAGGAAGAGAACAAAGAATAAACCAGAGAACATTATTATGCCACCATATAATCTAGAGTGTACCCTGCCTTTTTAACAATGTGTGCTGTTTGGTCTGTTATCACAAAAAGGACATAGTAGAATGGAAAAAAGTTCAGAGATGACAAAAGGAAGATGAAAAATACTGAATCTGGTTCTTCTGCAGCAAAAATGGAGTCCAAACACAGATTTTTCCTTTTTAAAGATATTCCTAAATACGTTAACAAACTTCAGCATGTTTTTCTGCAGCTGCTGTACAATGAAACTCCTGATGTTTACAGCTGCAAAGCAATTACAGACATTTGGGTGAAAATCACCATGTAGATAATAACATTATTATCCAGTATCCGTGAATAACAAAGAGGAAAAACTTTCAGAAAACTACTGCAAAGTCTTAAGAGTGTTGTGTCGCAAACTAAATTTAAAGGCACAATCTTCTAAATTATCCTACGCAATTTGTGCTTCTGTCCACTAAGAGTCTCACATTCTCTAAAACTGCTGTTTAGCTTCCTCCTGAGACAAAGAGAAACCCCCAATAGCTATTTCTATTCTTGTTCTACTAAATGTAGTCCTAGCTCCTAGCCACATCCACCACCATCCCTCAGCACAGCTCTTGAGAAAAGCATTTTCTCAGCATGGAAATTAAAGGGGAAAAGTCACTTCTAGGGTTATAACCCATGTTGCTTTGTGGTCTCCACCTGGCATAATTTTGGCAGCATTGTGGCTGCCTCTCAAGAGGAACTCGGGTGGTTAATTGGGTCCTGGAGGAGCACAACATTCAAGGCACTACCACACTGCTTCTTTTACTGTGCAAATCCCCAGTCCAACAGTTTGGAATGACAAGCATTTTGTTTAAGATATTGACCATTTCAGTCAGACATCTGATAACACTCCTGCCAGGCAGATATTATACTGCCTTATCTTCCTGCACCTTCCCCACCAGGAGCCCTGACACAACCATCCCTGGTTCTTCACCTCCCCTGGTTTCCCCAACTCAGGCTGAGATCCTCGCTACATGCTATAGCAACAGGGCAGACCCTTGCAGTCTTCTTCTAATCTCTGTCTAGTACACTGTCTTACATTGACAGGGCATTACAAAAGGCAGGCAGACAGAATTTCCCTTGCCATGCTGACTGTGGCACGTAAGCATGACCTCCTGAAGCTGGCACAGAGCAGTCATCAGGCCTCTTCTCTAGAGGGGCAACGAAAATGGAGAAGGACTCAAAGGGGAAGAGGGAGAGATGAATTCTCAGACAGCTGAAGCCGCAGCCATGGATTCTCCTACTTCACAGAAGCCATGGCTAACCTGAGACAGACCTGCAGGTGCCCTGAGCATTGGACAGCTTTTCTCAACCTGTTACATTTCACAAGAAAACTGAGATGTGCTGCTCCCAGTTTTAAGTGTTCAACTTTTGCATGAAGGCAAAATAACCAGTCCTATGATGCATGCATCTGAATAGCTTTTAGAATAATACTAAAGTTTTACTTTAGTCTGTCCCAAGAGGGGATGCTCTTTAGAAGTAGGGGAAGGGGTATTTGAGGAAATATCTTTGCATTTATATATTCAAGTCAAGTTTCCTCTATAATTTACCTTTCTAAAATGGAGTCTAGTTGTCAAGAATGATAAAGTGAAGTCTTCCCTTTACCCACAGATAAAGACAGTATGATCAAAGTATTCTTCCAGCATCATAATAATGGGGTAAATAGTAAATAAGACTTGTTTCCCCTTCCAACGTGGGGAAGAAGGAATTCAGCTGCACTTTCTTCTAGCATTCCGGGTTCCCTCAGTGTTCACCACCTTCAGTGTTAGGGACATATCTCCATGCCATCTGTGATACATGTGGGCCATATGTTACATTCAAAGCTGAATACGCTATCTAAGGACTTTATATGGAATAAAATTGATGGGAGGGATTGAAGAAGAAGCAGGCAGCTTCTATATGCAAAGCTGAAAAGTAACACTAAGTGGCAAATGTGACCCAGATCGTTTTCCTGAAATTCAGACAAGAGGTCTGAAGTCCTTCTGAGTCCTTAAGATTACAAATGCTTGTACTAAATTTCAGTATTTGAGGCACTACACAGAAAAGCTTCCATATAAAAAGATCCATCAAAAAGTATCACCAGTATTATGTTACAAATGATTGAAACTAAACCACTTCCCATAAGCAATGGAAGATACTTTCCCAGCATAATTTTTCAATTTAAGTTACTATTGCAACTGTAGCACGATTTAAAATTGTAGAACAGAAGGGTCAAAGAATATTATACAGTAGGACAGGTGGTTCTATGATATTTTCTTGGTATAACAAGGTACCCTTAATGAAGTCATATGAAATCCTTGCTATAAACATCTTTTAGCTCAGAGGTAAATTTTCTGAAGAGTCATAAGTGCCTGAAGGGAATAAAACAAATAATGTCTCCTCAACCATAACTGTAGAATATTGGAGAGATATTAAAATAAAATGCCATGACAGTTTATCAGGTAAAAAAAAATATGCATCCTTTATGTTTTCACCTCCTATTTCAATAGGAGTCTTCCCTCTGTGAGCATGGCAGTGGTTAACTTTCCCTGCTACCAATTGAGGACTTACTGCTACCCGCACCATAGGACACTGAGCATCCTGTGACACAGCCCAGGCAGAAAGCAGAGAGAGCAACAGGTGGGCAGTTCACTGGGCCCCACAGAAGCAAATGTTGAAGCCTGTTAAAGCAATCTGGTAGGGAAAAAGGATGCACGACACATTAAGGCTGAAGTAGTTGGGACCTGGGCAGAAAAACCTAAAGGGATGTCCAGGAAAGTCTGGGACATGACAACCTAGTCACCTTAAGGAAAAGACTCTTACAGAAAAGGAAGATGGTCCCCACCTCAGACAGAGAACTTGCAGTGAACATGACACAGCTCAACACTGTTCACAGTTCCTGGGCCCCACAGTGCCACCCAGCTGCCCCCAGCCCAGGGACTGAGTCCTGTCTG
Source organism: Limosa lapponica baueri (assembly GCA_002844005.1). Lineage (NCBI taxonomy): Eukaryota > Metazoa > Chordata > Aves > Charadriiformes > Scolopacidae > Limosa > Limosa lapponica. The sequence continues at coordinate 1,571,389 of KZ505645.1, read as the reverse complement.
AAAGACCAGACTTCTGCAGAAGTGTTTCTTGGATATCCCAAAGCAGCACCAAAACAAAAGACAGGACCTATGCTGCAAAGTCAGCACAGAAACAATGGGATCCAATGAAACGTACTGAAATAAATAATGCCTTGCCTTTTTGATTAAGCAAATTGTTGGAGAAAAGTTCCATCTGGCATGATTTCTTGCAGTGTCCTCTTACATTTTTCTTTCATTCTTAAGTTTCCTTTCTTTGATTCTTTTTTAAATTGAAGAATTTGCCAGATTAATTTTCTTTATATTAATCAGATGGTTTCAAAAGTCACTTTCCTGTGGTGTTAATAGTCCCAAAACAGGAGAAACAAGTGAATAAAGCAAAATAAACTAAAAATATTTCCCTCCCCAATGGTCATGTTCACAATCAAACTGTTGTCATCCAAATGAATTTGCATCTCTAACTGTATGCTGTAACCCAAGTGTTAAAAAGATCCTACTGTAGATACTTGCATTCCTTGAAGAGTAAATCATTTATCACACTTTCTATTAGGAAGTGCTGGGGAACATTTTAAGTGTCCAACAATAAATTTCATTGCATTTTTTCTGTTTGGGCAGAACTTTAGTATTAATCTGTCTTTGGGTTGTAGGGGGATTTTCAAGAGCTCTGCATTGGCCTATTTGCTCCCATTGACTTCAAGTGAAAAGAGAATGATAAGCGTGTTTGAAGATCCTATAGCAGAAGTAATCTTGAATAAAAGGGTAAGTTATTGAGCCAAATATGGAAGCTGTATCCACTTACAGTAAGAATACATTTGACATCCTGATAACAATTATTTCCATATCTAACAGTTTGAGATGGGTGCTGGACTGAATTTTCTTTATGAAAATATATGGGTGGATACCACTGAGAGTATCTTGGATGCTCAAGTCTGAGAAAAAGTCTAGAAGTGCACTGGTCTGTCTCAGGCAGGATGAGTGCCCTGCCTGCCGCATGTATTATTATGTATAAGTCAAGTAAAGTACAAATCAATAGCACCATTTTAAAGTCTCTAAGATGTTTGGCCTTGAACTCCATTTTTTTCTTTTGCCTGGCCAAATGTGGAAACAAAAGTAAGCCTTCACAGGCAGAGGTGAAAAGAAAGCATGTCTCTCCTTTCCCTTTCCCCCTTCCCTCCCCCTCATCCTTTGAAGGAGAAAAACCAGTAACCCACTCTGAGCAAGCATCTGCACTCATTTCCATGCCTACTACAGTAGAGCTGAGAAAAGACAGTGAGGCAGAAGCTAAGAAGAAAGTGAAAAAGAGCAAGAACGTATTTCGTCTGAGAAGATCTCTTACCACATGGGTAACATTCCGGGGGGGAAATAACTAAGTCTTTTCAAAAGCCCAGGAGTTTAAAGAAGCACAGGTCGCCGTTATTAAAAGGCTGAAGTGGATTGTACACTCCTTGAAAAGCTTAAGAAGTCTACTCATTTACAAGTAAGAATTACAAACGATCACACTGCTTTATAATTTGACCCTATCTAAATAATTCAATATTCACTATGTCCAATGTAAAGCAGGCTTCCATTGCAAATGTATTAAATTCAAAGTAATTACTGCCGAAACCTGTTCTCCAGTAAAATAACACCATTTCATTTAGAATTTTCTCCCCACTGAACATACAGTTATATTCTGGTTATAGACTGGTTATAGACTTCCAGTGAAATCTAGCCCTCTGTTACAAGATGCTGTGTCTGCAAGGTATGCTCCTGAAATCGGAAAACTAGCATACAATTCAGTGTGATTGTCAGCATGTGCACAAGACTAGTAATAACAAAGATACTTGGCTGAAGAATGAGGCACTTCTCTAAAGCTCTAAAGATTTAAAAGGAAACAATGATGTTCTTCAGAGGAAATTATGATGTTCTTCCGAAGTTCCTGGCTCAGAATTAAAACCTAATCCTAGTCTTGGAGTCAGACCCTGTGCTAATAGTGAGTGCTTTGTCAGAGTAATTGCCAAGTGAATGTTCAAACAAGGTAGCTTCAAGCTAACTCTGAGGTGTCCAGATGTTAAAAATGGGTTTTACAATTCCCATACTTTTTTGCAAAGATATTAGGATCTAACTATTGTGTTTAAGTATTGTTCAATCTCAGCAAAGCAAAGTTATTTTATATAACTAGAAATTACTATGGCATTATCAGTATTTGGCTTTGCTTGACCAGCGTCACTAGGAATAAAGCCATGAGGTACCCTGGCCCTCTGTAATCAATGCAGTTTTCTTCCAGATTTAAAGGTGAGGAACTGTTAGCCAATCCTACACCCTAACTACAGACACAAATAGTCACTCATTGCTGTCACCATCATCATCAATAATTATTCAGCACTGCTGTTTGCAGGTTTGCACGGAAGCCAGGTCACTCGAGAATGCTCCCTCCTAAGGCCCTGTTTCAAAATACAGTAAGTCACTTTGCAAACCCATGTACCAGTTACAGACTGAAAGACAAAGCACTTTTGAGGATGCAACAAAGAAGTGGTGGGGGTGAAGGTATCCTTGTGTTTCCCATGAGGAGAGAGGGCAAGGAGAGCAGCCTTGGGGAAGACCATGGTAAAAGAGGAGAGAAGAGATGGTGGTACTGGGTTCAAACATGAAAGTCAGGCAGCTGGCATGAATTGCCATTTGCATGAACGGAATCATGAGGCAGGGAACTAACGAGGATTAAATGAGTAGATGCCTCACCGTTTGCTGTCCTGCTTCCTCTAAAAACACAGAGGAGAGCACAGGCAGCATCGGCACTACCTAACCCTGTGATTAAAGAGCTGTGGCAAAAACTTTCAAAATGTTCTTCTAATCGCTTGTTACAAGAGAAACTTAAATTCTGATTGAGAATATGCTGTTGGCTACATTTAATGTAGAGAGAGAGCTTGCCAATTCTTCCATCAGCAGAGCGTTATAAAGTGTGTTCTGGGGAATTTCCAATGGGAGTAGAAGTAGGCCAGCCAAAACGCCATAAATAAAAGATGAAGTAAGATAAAAAGCCCACCACTTGAAGGACACGATTTAAGTTGCCTCCATTGCAACTGTGATATTAAAATTTCTCTAAAGCAGCTTTTTTCCTTTGCTTAATAAGTTGTGTTGGGTGTGGGACGAGAGAAAATAGGGGATTCCTTGTGTTTAAATCTAGACAAAGGGAACTGAATCCACCATTAAACAATAACGTAGGTTTCTAAGTGTAGTATTCCAGTGATTACAGTGGAATAAGACTGGGACAACCTGTAAGATTCCAGAAAGAGCACGGGGGTCCAGACTAAGGGGAAATTCTCTATTTTCTTGACTCTCCAGGACAAAGATGTATGCAAAGCTGTTGTGAAAAGAGGGCAGAATTCCTCACTCTATGTTTATAAAGCAAGAAGCTTATAGCAAAGGTAACATTTTCTCAGAAACATACAGACCTGTGTAAAGCAGTCAGACTCCCAAATAAAGGACTTTAAAAAACATATTGGTTTTGCTAATAAATCATTTCCTTGTACATATATAGATCGTGCTTGATGTCAATGATTTTGAAAAGATGCAATTCCTTTCACTTGAACCTCAGCCGATCTTTCTTAACTTATGAAATATTTGTGAGTGCTGCTGATAGTGTTTTGCCACACACAGAGAGACTGGAAGCCCCTGAAAACTGACAAAGAAGGCACTGGCTGCCTCTTTGTTCCTCCTGGAGCACAATAACTGAAGCCATGGAAAATATGTCTCCCTACAAATTGTCTTGTCAAAGGCATAGGCTCTTTCCTTTTTCAAAAAGTATAATTCACAAAATGCTTTTAAATTGTAGTTTTTCATTTCCATTCACATTTAACTGACTCATCTGAAAGAACTGCCTTTGAATAACAATTTCTTTTCTTTCACAAATATACAAAACACTAATATTTTGGCTTGGTTTTAGTGTTCTGTTCCTCCGAAAATACAAATGGAAGGCTTAAATTGAAACAACTACATGTTTCTAAAACAACAGTGAAATTCATCAGGAATGCTCATGTTTACTTGTAAATAAAAAGACTCAGAGAGAGTAATGTCTTTTCATACAAAATCCCATCATTCGAGAATTATACTGTTACATATTGTCTCATAATTAGAAAAGCATTCTTAGAGCTTACTATTCTATTTTAAAAGCAAGTAAACATTTCTGCCATAATCATAAGACCAGAAAACAAATCTCTGTATTTAAAATACCAAATTTACCCTTTAATAATTACAGAAAAGTGAAAGAGATGCTTCTTTCTTATCTCGGGTAAATTACTATAATCGGATTGAAAATGCAATAGGTTTTCCAATATCCATTTTATCCAGCTCCCCCAGAATGTTACCTTAGCGCTAATTTGAAGTGTCATTCCCAAATCTCAATTTATTTATAAAACTAATCTCAGTACCAGAAGGATATCATTTTTGGAATAGTCTTTGCAGTGTGAAAATCACAGAAAATAGGGTTAGAATACAAACAATACCCGTATCTGTAATCTTCTATTATCATGTCAATTATCAGGCATTAGCAAATGCAACTAGAATTTTATTCAGCTCGTGTCCCCATTGCTGAGGGCTATGCATCTGACATTTGTGCATTTTGTCCATTTGTCTATAAGCTATTGAAATGTTTCTTGATATAAAATGGTGGTTGGTTTTTTTTTCTTGGGATGGAAAAATGGAACATAAATTATCTGACATTTCCTATAATAGCTATCAGATGTTTCGTAGTAAACAGATTACATTAAACAATCAAGGGCTCTGAAAAACTTGTCATTACGTCCATGAATAAGGATGGAGCAGTAGACATCCTAAATTTAAAATATCAGAGGCACAGACACATACTCTGCCAGCTGGCCATTTCTGTCAACAGCACACATTTGCATTGTGTCTGTGTATCAGATGTTAAAACAGGGAACTAACCAAGCCACTCAGTCTTCTTCTTGCCATGATGGATCCACCTCCCCACACAGCATTCGCCTACTTTGAGGACTGAAGAAAACGACAAACAAATCTTTATGGCATCAAATAAGGGGAATATTGTCATTGCTTTTCAAATCTTGTATTTTGTGGTGCATTTGGTACTACTTAGGCCAATTCACGCCCGATGAATAAGAAACTAGAAAACAATCATGTTTGGTGGTCACCTTTATGTCTGCAGGGGCACTTCCCTGGTTTTGGTGCATCAGTTGGCCTTGTGATTGTGGCCAACGGCATGTCCCAGACCTGTTCTGAGTGCCCTGGTGTTTCCAGGCATGGTTGATACATGGTACTCCTGATCTTCTCTTGCAGTGAACCACTGTGATTGAGAAGACCATGTAGTCTAAGGTGCTTCAGTCCATCCTACTCACAGGTGATGGATGGGAAAGAAAGAGGGCAGGCACCTGTTGTGCCATGGTGGCCAAGGCCCAAGCAGGAGCCAGGAGGGTGGGGGGTGAACAGGGAGAGCACACCGCCACAGCACCCTCCCTGCATGGCTGCCATATGCAAGTCCCCTGATCTCCACAGAAGAGGGTGGGAGCTGTTACGTGACTCTTCTTCATCCTGCACAATGTCCTTGACAGCTGGGGAGAAACTGTGGGTGACAGGCTATGAAAGACCCCAAACCTGAGACATTAAGGTCTCATTCAGCTGCTGGTCAAAGCTGGGAATAGCAGCTCGTGAGTTGCAGACTGCTTGGGCCACCTTCAAAGAACACCTGCTTACAGCTGGAAATAACAATAAAAGCCATATAATTACTTTTCTGGAAGGCATAAACACTTTTTTTTTCTTTTTCATTTCTCTTTTTTAGTATTTTTTTCAGAGTTTTCAAATTCCCTTGTTTAGATTAAGGGCAATTTCTGCTTCTGGTAACTCAAGAGTCTCACAACCCTCAGGCTGTTCCAGGCTCAGCACATACAGATAAAAGTGTTTATGGACTTTAGTGCAAAATACTAATGTGTTTAAGAGTTACATTCAACCTCTGGTGATTTTCTGAACAGGGGTAAGACTGCTGAATTAATGGCAGAAATAAGTCTTCACTGTTTATGTTAGTAAGGGTACCCGTAATGATGTAAATATACTTCACAATAGTTTCTCTTTCTTTCTGTTAAAACAAGCTTTGTGAGAAGTTGCTTTTAACTTTGAGGTATCTCAATTGGTTTTCACTTGTTTTCTTCCTTTTCACAGTTCAATAGTGTATTTTACATTCCTGGTGAAATTACTAGTGCTCTTTAGCTATCTTGATATGGTGTCAGATGATATTACTAATAGCACTGTAGCAGTAAAATGTTTTCTTTTGGGAATGTATTATCATTACTATGAGAAATACTACTCGTAAGCCGCATGCTCAAGAAAATTTAAGTAAATGCATGCCACTTCATTCTTATTTTAAGCTTTGATTTTTTTTTCCAGCTGACCACAATTGATCTTTGAGATAAGACATAAGAAAGCTTTTCAATCGAGAAAATACATTATTGCTGAGCTCTATTGAGAGGATAAAATGGGGAAAGAATTGTCAATTGTTCATGCTGTTCGTAAGAGAACTGTAAGAGAACTGTAAATCTTGCATATTTTACAAGATCCAACTTAATTAAAAAATTAATAACACTTGTGAAAATCAAGATACCCATCTGCATAATTCCTTTCTTTAAAGGTCCACTTTGGTTTATCTCCTCTTCCTCTCCTTTCTTTCTCTATCACATTTGCATGAGGTTTTTCTGTAAGGGCTAGAAATACTTTTTTCTCTTATAACTTTTTCATTTGCCTCCTTATTCTCTGATACTGTGCCCTTACTAGTTGATATACTCTCTCTTCTACTTGTAAAACAAAAGGAATATTAGCCGGCCTGCATATTCCCAATAGCTGATGAACTGAAAGCCACAATAAAATGACTTTGTAAAGGGCAGAGCTGGCTTTGATAGGAACACATGGAGAGAAATGCAGAGAAAGAAAGAAGTACCTTGAGGCAGTAGGCTGGTACTTAAAATGTTACTTCTGATGCTGAATGTGAATTGTATGCATTAAGGCATTCTGTTCCCTGAAATATGACTAATTTTTTGGCTGCGAAGAAATTCAGGGATCTTAATTATGCACTCTTCAGGTCTGAGAAAGATAGACAAATTTGAAAAATACCATTAAAATAAGTGAGATAGAGAAGTCTTTATTAGAGAAGTCTTCATTTCCCTCCCCCTCTCTCCCTCTTTACACAGTGTCTGGGAACTTGCTTTGCAAAAATTCAAATTATCTTACATGTGCATTTAATTGCAAGTAAAACCTGTGGAATCTTCTAGTGCAAATCTAGACCCCCACCTGATTTCTAGCAAACATAACCAAAGCCCAGTGGTATTCCACTAAAACTAAGGTAGCTTTCTTTCACTTTCAAAATCAAACTATAAAAGACACATAAAGCAGTAGAGATGATCAAAATCAGTACTTTCTGCAAAACGCTCCTTTTAAAGACTTGCATTGTGATTGAAACACAAGGGGTTTGATTTGCACCTACTGGGGAAGAGCACATGAATTTAAAATCTTCACTACACCTACTTGAACCAGTGGAGTCATTCATACTCGGGTACTTTTGCCCAGGCAGACTCTGCAGTCGCCAACAGACCTCCCATCAATGACCCTGCAAAGCACACAAGGATGCTGTTGTGAAATAGCTAAACTGGGGCATGCCAACAGCGTGCTTAGACACATGCTCCATCTCCTGCCATCTTTAACGTTGCTTCCCTCTCTCACAGTCCTAGCAAGAAAACTTTTTAATTTCCAGACTAAGCTCTGACCTCCCCGTCAATCTGAACAGAGCTACGAGATGGAGAGGCAAAGACAGCCAGTCTCCGCTAGCGGGTGAAGTTACTGCTCTGTTTCCTTTGAGAAAGCACCATCTGCTCTTTTAGCAAAGAAACACTGTCGCTTATTATGATGCCATAAAGTTAATTTCACCTAAAGTCTTGATATGCTGTATAGACCAACAGTACATACAGGGGATATCACACTATGATCCACTTGCAATGAATGACCAGAGCTAGAAAGAACTATGTAATGTCTGGGCAATTCAAGGATAAACAATATCTCCCTGGTGATTCATGCAACACTTTTGCCAAATGTTTCATCTAATATGGAACAGTATCTGAAGGGAAAATAATCACTCTTTCTCGCTGTAATGCAGTCACCTTGATGCCCATCTCGGAAATCCCTGTTACCCTGCAACACCTCTCTTTCCCTGGTGCAGCTCAGAGATTCTGGAGGTGTTTTTCATCACCACCCCCCATGACAGCATGCTGGACTAAAGGTTTAGCTCCCAAACCACTGGCTTCTAGCCCCATTTTAGATGCCACAGGGTATCTGGGATATCTGCATGGGGCTGAAATCAAAGCATGGGATTCCTACCAAAACGGTGCAGTACGTTAAATGCAAGGCAGGCACCCTGAGCTGGCACCACATATGTTAAAATATCAGGCATTTGCTGTCATACTAAGATATCTAAATTTGCTGCTAAGTAGCAAGCAGGGATGTTGTTACAACTGCTACAAAAATAGGCACCCCGTGTACGAGGTACTTGTCATAATTTTCAATATCTAACGGTAGGCAGGCTTCAGCAATGGATCGTGGAGAACCACTCAAGAGGTCCTGAAATATGTTAGAGCCCTCATACTGACAGTGAGAGCCAGTGAAAAACAATCACTCCCAGTAATGGTGGAAATATTTCATGCTGAAAAATGAACTTGTTATCTCACACAGAAAATGTGATAGTCATCCCATGTCTCAAAGAGCACTTACTACAGAAAATGCCCTGTCTCTCCTGCCAGGAGCTCAACTACCCGTTCCAGGCCAGAAATTGCACAGAAAGTACCTGCTGCCCTCAACCAAAGTGTGACAATATCACAAAACTGCAGCCTACAGATCGGCCTGATAGCACTAAATGATATTGTCATATCTACATATGGCACTACTTCCGAGTCTGGGCTGTCAAACCTGTCTGCAACTTTCCTCATATTAAACCTGTTGTTCCAAAAAACACAAACACAAGACACGGCAAAGACAGATGGTGAAGCACACTGGAAGCAAAATACTCTTGTACAAGTTCAGAACTCTAGAAATCATGGCCAGTACCTAATTCCTTTTTATTAGATAAGACTGTCCTAAATTTCAGTCTTCCAGAGTGGCACAACAGGATAATATGCGAAAAAACCCATTTGGTCTTGAGGACTTGATGCCTGACCATGTGTTCCTTGGAGACACCATTTCAGACTACCTCTGGGCTGGCCCCACATACTGAATGCCCATTAGCACCTGGAGCACCTGCAACCCTTAACTGCAGATTTCAGTTCAGTTTTCTCTGAAATTAATCCAGTGCATATTCACCAAAACCATCCCATCGTGTAAACCAAGTGGGGTTGATTGCAAGTGGGGAAAACTTTGGACCAGAAGCCCATGTCTTAGTTCAGATGCCAACTGTCAGAGGGACATCCTTGGCTGAGAGCCTCTCTCTCTCTCCCCGAGGGTTGGATGAAACCTCTCCAGCCTTTAGAAGGCTGCCACAGCTGCCTGTCCTCTCTGGGGAGATGGAAGCTTTCTTCAGAATGGTGGCCTGTTGGTGGAATGTTTTTCATTCAGTTAATAATAATTTTCCAGCCAAAATCTATGCTGTTAAGAAATATCAAATCTACAGTAAGGAAGCAAAACAAAACCCCAAATCTCTGCAGCGAGTGATATTACCTTCGCTTCTCCAAAGCTGTCAGCAATTTTTGTTGTATTTTAAGACTTTCTCTTCAGAATCGCCAAAATAAAACCAGCACAGAAAGAAGGCACAGGAGAAGACCCTGCTGCTGCTCTGTGCCTCTGAAGGGCAGAGAGGGTTGGGAAGTTAACCACAGGCAGAGTACTGCTGATTTGCTCCCAGAAAGTCTGGCTTTTTATTGGTATTCTTGGCTGCTCCCAACTGTAGCAACTGATCAGAGAAACCGCACAATTCTGAAAAGCAATTCAGCCTGTCTGAATGACAGGTATTCATACTGGAGAGGATCTATTTGTGCCCATTCATATCCTCATTCAAAAGCATTTCTTCATCTCTAAAAGGCATTCTTGATAAGATCATTAAAAAGCAAATAATCAATGCATAAGACATTTACTTCAAAGCTCAATCAAAAACTACAGAAGCAGGTAAATTATTTGAACATTTATCTCCATCTCATTTTGTTATTTGCACTTATTTCTGGCTCCAGAAGCAACTTTGAAACTGAGATTTTAAGGGACACTCTCTCCTGAAAGGGACCAAGCTTCTCTTAAATTTTTGTTCAACTACTCACCCCAAACTCAGGTTAGACCTAGCTCTTCCCTGAGGATTAAGGACACACCTGCCTGATAAAAGAAAGCTACTTCACCTTTTCAGAGGAGGAAACAGGCTCACAGAGTGCTCAGGATTTGATAAGAGAATGCCTTTGGGGAATGCTTTACTATACATCAATTAATTTTTACACAGGCCTTTGCAGATGAAACTCAGTTTTCAAATACTAAGTGTTATTGTAAGTCACTATAAGGCAAGGAGCACTCAAATCCAGCAGCAGGGAAGAAGGCTGGAAAATTCTGAATGCAAACCTCAGTTAGGGAGCAGAAAACAACAGTTCCAGAAAAGAGCGATGGAAGGCAACTAATACAGTTTCCGTAGGAACTGCTCACAGATCCAAGTGCAAAGGGAAGCGGAGAAGGAGGGAAAAATGAAAAAACCCTACAGTCAGTTAAGCCTTGCAGAGAAAAGATAAGGGCAGCAGAAAAGAAGAATGATTTCATGCTAGCTAAAGTGATTACAGAGAACAAAAGGGCTCTTATAAATATATCGCGGCTGTGAAGGGGGAAGAAATACCAGTGAGAAATTATGACTGTTAATAAATAAGGAGGGAAACAATACGAAAGATTACCATTAAGTGGCTGAGCACATGATTGTTATCTTAAAAAACCCAAGTCATTGATAGAAAAATATTTGTCCAAGAGGCACAAGCAGTTAGGAAATCAGTAGACTCTTGTAAACATTATTTCCAATAAATGAAAAAAGAGTATGTAGAAAACATAAGTAAAACTCTCACTTATGCCAGTGACTTAATGATAATTTCATCAAGGAACTCTTTTTGAATGAGCAGCTTTTTTTAGCTCTACAAAACTGGACAGCATCCATGTTTAAAGTGTAAAACTACCAATAAAAAATGTATATAAATCAAGAAAAACACTAGCTCATCAATAGGTAATACTGAATGTCATCTTGTCTCAAACTCCATTACCACTGTAAAATACAATCAGTTTTCAACAGTCTGGTGAAACCTATTGTTGAAGTCCTTTAAATCAGGCCTTTCAATACAGATGAAAACTAAACCGGAGTATGAACTTCATGATGTATTATTAGAAATGCAAAACATTAACAGTTTTGAAGATTCAGCTGCCCCAGTGAACTCAGATGATGCTCTCCCCTGGACTGCAAGTATGATGCTGCATCTGAACGCCAAGATTTGACCAGGTTTTGTGTCTGGTCATTTGGTAGCCAGACGCTACGGGAGACTAAAACACGCAGGGGATTTTTCCATCCAGTGGACAGACATGCTGCCCGCGCTGCTTGTGTATGGCCACAGCCGATTCTCTGGCTGTGCCAGCTTTGCCGATGAACGGGCACTGACTGTCCACCTTGCGGCAGCTCTGCCAAGCTTTCTCCTCTGCAAGGCACACCCTGCGGAATTTGCAGACACAAAGCAGAAAATCCAGCTCAATATATCCTTACATGATGCCTCTCAGGCAGCAAAAAGATACAAGTAGTTACCAGCAAAACACTGAAATTGGAGGTGACTACTGCAGACCCTCAGTGAAGAGGGATAATAGGGAAGCTTCAGGAAAATCAGAAGCTTTCTCTCTGATTTTCATTCATTCAAAAAGACCAAATATATTAGAAATTACTTGAGGGTGCTAAGACACTGACTTCTGCCCAGATAGGGAAAGATAATGTGACCAAAAAGCATAATAAAACAGAAGAATATAAAAATACTGATTTATTTCAGCTCAATATAAAGATCATCCATCACTGAACTCTGTTTCATAAATGCAAATAGAACAAACTATAAAACATACAACACAATTAGTATACTTCAAAGCATACGGGAAGCCACTCATCACTGAAATAAAAGGCTTCAATTCGGGAAATACCACTCAGACGTGGCAATGATGTCCTGGGCCAGAACTCAGTGCAGACAGAGGGGAAATCAGCTTCCTCCTAGAGACAACTAAATACTCTGAAGCCAGACAACCCCTGACATCTGTATGCCTGAATTGCCGTTATTAATTATTAAAACTCCTTTCACATTGCCTGAGTGCTTCTTAGATATCTCAAAGTGCAGAGGAAAAGAGACTTCCCTCCCCAAGGTTCCCAGCGCACCTTGACCACGAGGAGCTGCCAAGCAGTGGCAGATGAGCGATGGACAAGGTGACCAGGGCAAGCCCATAAGGAGTCTCTAGGCAGGGCATGGCAGGAAGCATGGAGGAGAAAAAAAGAAGTTTTTCTTCCTTTGTCTGTGAAAAAAAAAGCAGCAAGGCTTCTTATGAATGGATATAATCAACAACAACAAAGTTGAGGCACTTGCAGCCTTGTTCAAGAGGAGAGGGCTAGGTGACAAGGAGAAAGAACAGTGCAGGTGGCAGCAGTGTCTGAGCAGAAAGAGACAGGAGCAGGATAAAATGAAAGGGAACCCACTTGGCTAGGGTAAGAGTTATGGGAGGCCTGAGAACAAAAGAACAGGAAATTTAAACTAGAGGCAGCCAAAGGTGTCAGCACAAGGGTTCAGAGAGGGAGGCAGTAAGGTCATCATGACAAGCAAGAAAGGGGATTTTGACAGCTGCCTTTTACAGGGCTTGAAGTAGGAGGTGGAGGTGGAGCAGAGATTACAATAAACAAAACAGGAGGCAACACATACATCTTTTTTTTTTATTGCAATAGGGACAAAGGCCAGACAGGGTAAGTATTTTTCAGGAGTAACTATCAGGATTTAAACAGACCCTAAATGTGCAAGCCACAGAGGTGGTGGTAATGATGCAGAGTTGCAAATGGAACGCTAGCAGAAAAGAGAAAGGGACCTTCATTGTGCTTCCTGAAATTAGGTTTGGAGAAGGGTTTGTGCTTAAGAAACAGCAATAACGAAGAGAGGCCCACACCTACACCAAGCCTGAATAGACTCCGATATCTGGATATGACGGGCTGTCCACAAAGGTTCCCAGGGAACGCTACAAGAAGCCCATGCGCAAACCTTTACAGTTTATCCATAGACACGTCCTGTCTGCTGCCGTCATTTCAGGAAAGAGCATCAGCAGAAAGCGATGGAGAACAGCAGAGAAAAGACACTAGATGAGAAGGAAAATTCAGGAAAGAGGAAGGACACTTGGTGAGAAAGAAAGGAAATCGAGCAGAGAGGAAGCACACTGTGTGACCCAGTGCCTGATCCCAAGTCCATTAAAGTGTAATGTAAAGCCCACATATAGTTGGCTGGAGGCAGGGAAATAGATGGACCACTGACCGAATGATACTGCATGATGAGTAGAAGAAGACAAAGATTTGGGGAGGAAAGAAAAAAAAAAGGCCATACTCTGAAAATACATTTTTTTAAGCAAAGGCATGTGTTACAGTAAATCTAAGTTCCCACAGTGAAATAAGTGATTGCAGGTCCACAGCTTAGATCATTTTTTTCGTCCAGATCTTTAGAAACTTCAGTGAGAGAAAGTCACAAAGAAGGATGCAGAAAAATGATGTATTTGAACAAAATAAGAGGGAAAAGTTGAGGCAGCCATCAGGGTATCAGAGACCAAAAGGACTATTTGCAGGGAAGGCAAGGGTTTTTTTGAGGACAGAAGGAACCAGTGCCTGCTTTGTAGCAAGGCATGCAGACATATGACCCGAGCATGCAGAAGACAAGCTGTGACAGAAGAAAGCGGAAAAAGCAAGAAAATATTTTCAGCAACACGTCCCTGGGTAGTGCCGAGATTTCTTCCGTGGAGGCACGTGGCTGACATGTATGCCAGGCACGAGCCAGGGCTGGATGCTCTGAACACACAGTGCTGAGAGAGGAAAATTGTAGCCCAGTGTTAAAGACAGAGCCGGTAGAAATGAGAGAAGCAAATTAACGGAACTGGGAGCAGTGAGGGAAAGGATGGAGCTGGGAGGGAGGTGTCAGGGATTTTGACAGATGGGAGGTCACAGAAAGGCCGGGTGGGGACAGGGGGGTGGGAAGGGGATGAAGGATCTCGAAATAAAGGTGGTGGTGGTCAGAAAGAGGGAACTGGGTTGGTGGGAGGTCGGAAAGGGACTGCCTCCCCCTTCCAGAAGGTGGAAGGGGTGGGTGTAAATGTGTCATTTGCTCAGTATTTCATGACCCTGTGTCAAAAGGGCAGGATCCTTAATAGCACAATCATTAAAATGTGTCACAGTTTGAGGTTTTTTATGATTTCTTTTTACATCCTTAATTTTTTTCAGTGATTTTATATAAAGCTGCATTTAAAAAAACAAACCCAACCATTTAACCAAGTTTACAGCTGAGAAAATAGATACAGCCCACCTTAATAAATAAAAGTATCACAGCACTTCAAATGTGCTTAAGTGTTAGCGTTAACAAGGGTAACTTGATTTTAAACCATCATTATTTTCAGCCTTTATTGTTGTGCTCTTTCTGCTTTTACTACATGTCTATTGCATTCAACAAAAAGCATATCACTTATCCCAAAATTTAGTATCTATGCACTTAGGACCCTTTTCCTACAAAGGAGATGGACTGATAAAACTACCATGGTAAGATTCGGATTCTGCACACAACCTCCTATTTACTAGTGAGTGATTCGGGTACAAGGTGGTCCTCTGGATGGGGGTCAGCACAGGTGGGGTGCACAGCAGTGTGATCAGGAGGACGCTATGAAGCTCAGCTGGCACGCATGAGAGATTTCAAACACTAGTAACTAGATCAAACTATGGTTAAACTATCTATGAGGATAGAATAGGGGGATAGGGGGAGCTTCAGGAAGACATGGAAAACACATTAAAATCTGCCTTTTTATTCACACAGGTTCTGAATTTTAGCGTGGTTTTAACATTGAGATTTAACCTTCAAAGCCTTGTCTTTAAATATCGGCTGCTAAAACCCATGAATTTCAGATTACAAATTCACAGAATGGTTTTATAAATGCTCTTTTCTCTTCTTGTTTAGCTACAGTTAATTGCTTAACTGAACGATGAATTCCTCTTGCAATCCCCTCTAGCCTTTTTCTCGTAGTTGCTTCATTTTTTGAGCCACATCCATCACCTTCCCAAGAACTAGCACACAGACGCTCAGTTCTGCAAATAATGACTAAGTGAAAATAAATAACACGTTAGCACCCTGAGCCTCCCTGACACACGTTGCTCTGGCCAAAAGGGAAGACACTGATCTGGGACTTCATGGTCGTACTTTGCCCTCTCATACATTTTCATGAGTTGGATTCATCTTTCCTGACTTCAAGGCAATCCGGCTACACTGGAAGCACTGCCACATCTACAGAAACCCACCACTGCAAGCACTAACCATTTCTTATCAAATCCCTACATGGGAAGAAGAGCTCTGCCTCCTATTTGAAAACTTCATTCCCTTAAAAGTATACGTTTCCTTCTCAAGATGTCAGTGGCATTATTAAGCCTATTTATAGATAAGTAAAATGAATAGCAGATGGACTGTGCAGACTAGGATTTTCAGGCATGCTGCAACCCATAATGTCTTTCTTGTCTTCGACTCGGCTCACGATGACCAGGAACAGCCATCTGTGCGCTGGAACACGCCTCTCTGAATTGTCTACAGTAGTAATTGCAGCAGTAGTGCTGGCTAAGAAGTATCGACAAGAAATCTTGATGGATTATTCTAGTTTTGATCAAGCCAGAGGGAGCCACGTGGTGAGGTAGCAGCACTGCTGGGAACTGAACCGATTCTGGCAGGTTTTCCCCTCCTCTGACTCACAGATGACTCTTCTCATCTTCTCAGGTGCCCAGGCAGCTCCCACACAGTTTTTCCTGCCATCAAAAATTTCCCAGAATAGTCTGCTTATTGAATGGATAGTTTTAAACATCTTTGCTAGGAGTCCCCTCAAAATAGCTGTTAGCTTTGAAGGAAGCAACCTCCTGTCTCACACAACTAAACCTTTTTTTTAAAAGCTAGAGTGAATAGTTACAATGAAGTAGAGAACAAAACCTTTTGAACAATGGTGTTGAATTTTTAAAGCAGAAATTAAAATGCTAATTCGAGCACAGTGTCTTCCTTTTATTGTTATTCCACTTACACACAAAACCCCTAAATTATAACTTGTATACAGGGGAGGCATTTATAATTAATTTATTTTCCTGACAGGTTTATTCTTGTATAATATCTAAATATTCACTTAAGACTAATTTCTCTGTGCTGTACGGTCTACTAAGGTAAATTGATACAGAAGGCTGGGGAGGGTGGGGCTTAAATGAGGCTAATAGTCACATTTTTGCTATGTGTAACAGAGGGAAGATCTGATCTTGTTCATCATTTCAGCTGGCTTTTGTATTTTTTATTTTTTTAGGAGAGTCATAATTACCACTTAGAGGAAGACAGTTGTATAACAGAGAACACTCATTTCACAGCCTTATTCCTTTCAGAGCCACTTTCTGGCATCACAAGTCTCAGATTGCTCTAAAAAGACCCCAAGGAGTTCATTTATTTACCATCAAAGCTAAAGGAAGAAAGCTAGAGAAGCAAAAGCCAGTCTTCGCTTAAAGGGACAACACGCTGGTTCTTTACGTTTGCAAGACAGGAGCACAAAGACCCTTGTCACACTATGCTCAACTCAGACGTGGCCTAGAAAACAACTAGTAATAAAGGACTTATGCAGGAAAGTAGCTATTAAAAAAAAAAAAAAAAAAAGAGAGTTCTAATTAAACTGACTTGCTGTCTTTGCAGTTATTTGCAGTAAAAAATTCTCCCAACCAGTGGGCGTAAGCAACTCTTCTCCCTTCCCATGTCAAATGTAACAGTTCATATGATATTCCAGCCCTGAAGATATTTAGTGGCACTGATATCTACCAGGACAGGAGTTGATTGGAAAATCCATTTCCCCAATTCCAGACATTCTCCAGTTTCTAGAAATAAGAGTACATATTTCCTGCTATTATGAGACTGGTGAGAAAAGTAGGTTTCATCAAGAAAGATGATGGCAAAGAAAAATAGCAGCATTATCCATTATTGCCAGTACTATGCTTATAAAAGCATTGAGGCAGGCTCTCCATATTACAGTCAAACCAAGGAAATGTTGTTTGGAGCTATACATTAAAGTTCTCCACATTTGCTTTTGGATTTCTATGTTCCCAAAGTTTCTCTTGGCCATTACTAACCATCTTGTCTGATGGTTAGTAATCATCTTCTAAGAGCTGAGACTTTCAAAATCTGATTATCGTAAACCTTGTCAGCATCACAGAGCTACAGTTTTCCTTTTTAAGCGACAGAAGAAGCAACTGAGGATGGTCTAAATCTGAGGAAAGCACCTGTGTTGTGCTTATAGCAAAGGGACTTGGTGACGCTGCCTCTGGCTAGTTTAGTCTGTGGTTTTGGGGACCACATATTTAATTTTCCAGCCTTTGCTGAGGGCTGGTTTTTGGAAGTCTTGACAAGGTAGTCATTGCTGACTAGCTAGAAATGCAAGCTTATTCAAACGTAAATGTGAAAGTTAAGATGTGAGGTCCGTATACTACCCAGCTACTAGGTCATGAAGAAATTCAGATAGGTTGTTGACATTTGTTGAAAGAAACTGAAAACCATTTTTCACAAAATTCAGGGGATATATTACCTTGCTGGCAGATTTATTTACTTCAGATGCAGGGAAAGTCTGGATGTTTTTTCTGTTGCTCTCCTTGCTTCCTGGGGAGGTGTCCACACTGCACCATATTTTCTAGACATATCTGGTTAGTTGTGTTACTTCATGCTGTGTCTGAATGTGTGCACTTCCTCAATGGTCTGCTATCACCCCTTCCTTCTCATTTAAATTGACGATACCTGCATTGTCACTTTCCTGGTCGTGCTAGAGGAATTCTGCAGGAAATAGTGATTTTTCGTCTGCTGGAATCAACTTGATGGCAAGGCTTTGGTTTCCACACACCTCCCCCCTTGAGCACTGTGCATCACGTACTAGCTGCTTCGATGGAGTTGCTGACTGGCATATGAGTGATGTGCAAAACTGGACCCATTTGCTTTCCAGCTGGTTGAGCAAGTGTTGTTGCTGTTGTTCCATAAAAAACTATCCTAATTCTGTGAAAATTCACAGTGGCCTCTGATCAGGTCCTCCCTCAGCATGGGGTATTGGCTCAATTTGCTGAGGCCAGGAAAGCTTTGGAGAGTAATTTTGTTTCTCTCTGGCAGAATGAAAATTAAGGACAGGACAAGCTAATCAGGAAACACTGCATAATAGATGCAGCTCCTTATACAAATATACCACATCATACGCCCGTAACAATTCAAGTTAGGCTGATGTTGATCCTGGGTAACATCACACAATAGCAGATGGGCAATGCAATGAGTATGCTGCTATCTTTGTTTCTTAATTTATTTCTATTATTGTGAATCAACCGCTTATGACAGATGGAAAACTTGATACTGTTCTCTGGTGAGATTACTGTTTCTTTGTGAAGGGTAACTCTGTTGGTAAATAGACTTTTGCAAAGCACTTCATTTAGAATTATTGAAAAAACCCAACCATACGCAGGTATCTGTGACACCTACTGACTTACAAATCAACAGTAATTGTAAATCAGGAATTGTGATTTCGGATAGGGCATTTTCAATGAGATGCTTAGATACCTATTCTCAGCCTGACACCATTCAACACTTTTCTCAATGGTCTGAAAGAAAATATAGTCTTTACCCAAATAAAGCTCACATGCCATACAACAGATGAAAGGGTGAATGATGATGGAGACAGGCTGACCTGCAGAGCGATCTGTTTTGCCTGGTAGCTTAGACTTGCTTGAACTCCCAGAGGGCTTTTAATACCACAATAACAAGTCATGGCAATGGCAAGAAAAAGAGAAAGAAAGAATGTTGTTCACATCTATAGAACAAGGAGCTTTGTCATGGTAAAACTGCCTCAGAAAAGGATTTAGACATCACCAAAATAAGTTTGAAACCTGTAGCTAACAGGAACTGACACTCCTCACCTCCCCCTAAAAGTGAAACCCTGTTGGAAGTCTACTAAGAGATTGGGGATGAGTAATAAACCCAAAATTTGCAAAGTAAAAACGCTGCTTAAGTGATTATTGAGCTGTTTACCTTACGCATTGTCTCCTAGTTCAAAAGGCACGAAGACGTTCCAGACATGTGACCTGTCAGGCTGCCCTCCTGGGTAGCACTGGCCACAGCCGTGTCCCCAGTCAACCAGTGCTCCAGCACCGGTGCGCTGCTCGGAAAACCAGCCGGCTGTGGTTAACAGGCATTTCCTAGGGGAGGATCCCATCCAGTACTTTTAAATAGTGGTGAAATGTCCCCATTTTCACTTACTACAGATCATCAATAGTGACTGACACAACTCCTTGGTTCCCTATCTGAACATTATCAACAGGTACAGTTTAAAATTCTCCCAATTACTGCTGAAAGGGAAAATATTTCGTTCTCCTTCTCATTGTTTCTTGATATACATGTATCATTTGGCGTTTTTTTAACTCAGAAGAAAATATTTTTTAATGTTTCCCTGAGTTGAGCACTTTTCTTTACAACTATTGGTGATTTTCTACTCTTAGCATGCATTAATGAAAAAATATCTTTGTTAAAAGTTTTTTTTCATTCTATTGTACCTTGAAAATATTGTGTTATTCTTACCTCTGCTGGGGATTGATTTCTTCTCATTTGTGTCCTCTTGCTTCCCCTTGCAACACACTACTCTTCTTGACATTGAATTTGTATCAACATCCTCATTTTTCATTTCATAACACATATACATGTATATATACATCATATACATAAACATACACACACAATAGACTAGTTGACTTCTGCAGAGGACTTGCAACATAAATATTGCATGACTGTGATTCTACACACACACACATATATATTAATAACAAAATATACACGGATCTGTTTATATGCATGTGCAAACTTTCATTTACCTGTTAACTTTGCTTCTCTCCTCCCTGCACCAGACTATGGATAAATAAGTGTACTTGAGCATTTGGTAAAATATACTTGGATTTTAAACTTTAAAACAATGTGAATGCACAATGAAAATATTTTTTCCTCAGAGCTTAATTAGCATTATCAGCTTTGTGAAAGTGGCCCTTTCAAAAGCCCAAGTATATCTATACATATACGCTATCCTCAGATGTACTCGTCTGAGGTTTATGCTTTCATTGTATTAGTAATGTGCAAACAAAAATGATTATTTGTACCTCACCATCAAATGCTTTTGTGACGAGTTCATTTTCTCTGAAAGGGGCTGCTTTCCTCTGCCACAGCTGCCTGTAAGTGGGGAAACGGGCCTTGGTTTTCAATGACATCAAAGCTCTGCTTAACATGGACTCTTCGGCCACATCGATGATATTTTCCAGGCCCACGCATGGCCCGGAATCACGGGCATCGTCTTTCCGCCATTGTTGTGATTTGCCGAAGCGGAGGAGGCCCACAGGACCCAGCTTCCAGCCCTCTCCCTGGTGCCCTGGCCCTGCCGCCATGCCGGTTCCCTCTTGGCAGCTCCTGCCTGGCCACTGGCCACTGGCCACTGGCACCTGCCTCGGCTCCTCAGCCAGAGCCGGCCCACCCACCCCAAACCTGAGCAGCAAAATGTGACTTGCAGGTTTGCAAAGGCTTCCCTCAGACAGGCAATCACACGCTATCACCCCACGCCTAGGACTGGTAGCAGAGGAACTCTGTTCTCTAGTATTTAGAAATTTGAAGGACAGGGCCTCCAGAAGGCCCTGCTTGTGTTAGACGAAGGCTTCGCCTATACGCTGCACACGGCTGCTTAGCGAGGGTCTGCCATCACGTCCCTCAGGGCCCTGTGGCCCTCTAACGGTAGGGCTTGGGGCAACACCTACATCCATGGGCACTGAAGACAACTTACATCTTAGCTGGCAGTGATCTGGAAACACGCCATATAATTTCTGTCACGGAGCTCCAGCGGCCTCTCTCTCAGCTTGAAGCTCGGCAGCGGAGCTGACAACGCTGTATACAAACACCTCCGCAGAAAGATGGCTCCTGACGGTGGGGAGCATTTTAATGTAGGAAACAAAGGAACAAGGCTTGGCTGCTGGAAGCAGAAGCTCGAACGAATGCAAAGCCGCAGTGTGGAGCAGATTTCATACTAAGGAGGACTAACCACTGTGGCAATGTACCTGGGGGCATGGCGGATGCTCTGCCTTTTCAAGTCTTTAAAAATCAAGCTTGGGATGTCTTCCTAGAATCCATGCTCAGCCAGAAATTATGGACTTTATGTGGGAATTACTGAATGTCTAGGCCACGCACATGCAGATGTTAGGTTACACGCTCGTAGCAGTCCCTTTTGGCCTTAAAATTGAATTTCAGATGACTTCCCCTCCCTTTTTACATTTTGTGATGACTTAAAAATGTAGTTTCTCTTGGCTTAAAAAAGGTAATACACAAACCCATGTGCTTCGAATGAGTTTAACTAAGGTTTATGTTTGTAAACCAGCCTTAATCTGAATTACATTATATAAAAGATGTTCAATATTCAAATTCTATTATTTGCAGGAGAATTTTGCAACTCGGCAATAAGGCTATGTTTCCATTTCACTGTATATTTTCAGTGACAGTATTTAAAAGACTACCTGCAAAAACCCAGCTTTAAAATATTATCCTCAGTGAGAGACTAAGGTGGAAGAAATATATAAAATCTTTCAAATTGCCTTTGACTTTGTCTTTAAAGAGATAAAATAACAATAGAATATTAAGCAGGTTTTCAAAGACAGAACAACACTCTTTTTCCACAAACAATTAGTTTTACAAGGTCATTTGAAAACCAAGTGCCCAATAAAAATGCTTCGTATGCTTTTTGCAATACTTTCAATTTTGTAATCATACATTTAACACAACCTGCAGTATATCATTCAGTGAGTATCCTTCCACATATTTTGTTGACAACTGAATTAATCTAATACTTATATATCAGACACAATGATTTATATGAACTGGAACTATATGTTAATTATCCAATAAATATAAGCTCACAGGATTGCTGTGCAATGTAATTTCTGCAAAAATACATTTTCCCCCAAAGTAGTTAGTAGACTAGCCATTTGTTACGTCATGGAATGACAACAACATTACAAGGAAGAGTTAGAAAGAAAGGATGCTTTACTACACATATTTGTAAATTGAATCTAGGAAGTATTTTGATCTCATAAGTATTTGTCTATTTAAAAAAAAAAAACACAACACTTTTTCTAAAGAAAGTATTTGCATTTCTTGCTAAGTAAACAACATTTTTTATGCAAGTCCTCTGTGGATATTTGCCACAACAGAATTAAATTCACAAATTGCAGTGTCTTATTTTTTTACTCTGTTTATATAACTATGTATAAATGAGAAGGTAAGTTTAGTACTTTGTAAAAAATGTAGACAGTAACATCTAAATCTCTCATCACAAACATGAAATATTAAAGTACTGAATGTCTTCATTTTAAAATATTTTAATCCAAACCTGTGTTTGAAATCTATGCCTGCTGGTACTCCCATCATCCCCTAAAATGGATATTGCAAGATGGAAGATGTGTGATTTTTGTGGTCTGTGGGCAGGTTGATGTTTTTTGGGTAGAGTAGCAGAGTATTCAAACCCTGTCAGAAAATAGCATTCAGGGTGTACATGTCTGCCCATTTGCCCCTTTGAGGAGGTAGAGGCACTATTCTGTGCTCTGCAATATTAAATTGAGACTGACATAAATTTTTATTTTGCACTTTTAAAGAACTAGCAGAGCGCTCAGAGCATAGGAACAGGCACTGTTCGGTTTTTGTTTGAAATAGTAGGGAAAACTTGCCAAACTCATTGCTAAAATCTTCACTGAAACTGGTCTTAAAACACGAAGAAATCTGTTATCCTCCTGTTGTACCCAGATAGAGCCTGTTAGTTATACTTGTACCAAACAGCTCTGAGCAGGCAGGGAACCAGAACACCTCCATAATTAAGAGCCTGTGTTTCAAGAGACAACAACTCAAAACAATGGTTTCTAAAGTGGATCTAAACAGTCAGTCAAATTTGTCTGGACCTCTCTGAGGTCCGGAGCAGAATGAGGAAGAGATGTAGCGCTTCTTTGCTCACAAGCCAAACAAGCCCAAGGAGGGAACAGCTGGATATGGCCGTGCTGGGCAAACAGCTCTGAAAAATCCTATCTGTACAAACATCCTCCCCATACAGCCACAATCAATATATGCTGACTGCTGCAAGTATCTGCACATACTTCACAAACTTCAGAGAAGGATAAGGGATGTCAGTTAAAATGACTTGCTGCAGCTTGAGCAATAGGACTAAAAGTGGCACCCAGAATGACTGAAGCCAACACTGGATACAAGTGATGGATCCAATCACAACTTTGCTTTTTCACTCATCCTGGACTGCGGTTGCTTCTCAGAGAAGGACACAATGAGTGTGTCTTCCCCTTACTGTTCCAAGCACTGAGAAATGAAATCTTGCTTGAAATCCTTATGCTCTCCTGATTGGTGGGTCACTTTTAGTTAAACATAGAGTGAAAAAAAATGTTTCTGATGTAGTTCAAGAACAGTAAAAGGTCTTTGTCCTGCCACAAGAAATTCAACCTCTGTGCAAGACAAGAAAAGCCCAAAAAAAGTAGAGTAACAGGAGTGAGCATAAAGCACGAAGAGTTCTTGAAAGATGTGAGTTTTGATGAAGGAAGAAGGCAGCACTTGGCCGAACACAGAGCATGCCTGAACATGGAAACAGTAGGAAATGCATTGTCCCTTGCCTATCCAACGATGATGTTTGTGGTGGTCCTTAGACCCAGAAATGGAGTACTCCACCATCCCTGGGGAGGGATCCATCTCCTGCTGAGATGAGCTGTGCTCTGTCTCAGACAGTTTTACAGTCCCTGAGAGTCTTGACAAATTTGCTCCTCCAATTTCTTCCCTGTTTGAATCTTTCTACTCCTCAACTTTTGCTTCACTAATAAACTCATTAGGTACAGCAATATAATCAGCATCCAATTTTCCCCAGGGGATGGAGAGAGAAAAGGGAAGGATCCTACATGACAAATGCTATCATTCTGTTTAACACGCAGTAGGCAAGTACTCAAATACCACGGCTGTGGGCTTGTCACAGCAACTTATTAGCAGAACAAGATGAGGTTGAAAGGCTGCCTTCATCTCCTCTGTTCATAAGCCTGTTACGAAATAATGAAATAGGGGAAGACGAAGAGACAAGAGGAGAAGGCTGTCTACAAGAAGAATCTCAGAGAGAGAAAGGGTTGCAAAAAGCAAGACAGCAAAAAAAGAAAGAAAAAAAAAAAGAGAGAGCAAAAATCTACGAGATCAAGCAAGCAACGGACTGCAAAAGAAGTTCCTGAACTCTTAAGTTATGTCCACTGTGAAAAGCTGGAGATGATGGCGTGTTTCTCATGCACGAGGCTGCTGCCAGAGGATGGGATAGCTGCTGAATTCAGCAATGAGCTGTTTTCCAATGCCAGAAATATCCTTTCTCAAGAATATAAAGAATATATACTTTTTCTACCCGAGTAATTCTTCTAGCATACTATTTCTACAGGAGTAACTCTGTTAACGTTACAGTAACACTAGTAATATTATTGCTATTCTAATGTGCATGAAGCACATTACATGGAGAACGTGCCTTTATAGGCACAAGGCCATGTGTTTTGTCCAACCTTAAAAAGATTATACACATAAATAGCACACATGCACTGTGTCCCGGTGTTCGAATGTCAGACAACTTAGAACATGTTGTCCCAGGGACAACCTTAACATAAAAATCACTAGAAGTAGAAGATAAGCACACCAACAGAGCATTCGCTTGGTCATCCTCACAGTGCGGTGTATGAATTATGGGAGCAGAGTACAACCCAGATGGCCTCATGCTATGGAAAGACAAACGGACACTCATTACAGCATCGTCTTCCTCTCCGCTTCCAAGATGGGTCAGCAAAGTTTTTTCCAGAACTAGCAGGTCCTTTTTTAGGTTGGCAGGTGCTTTCAAGGGAGGAATATTCAGCTAGAAGACTTTCTGATGAATCAGTCACTGGCCTGTGCTGCTTCCAGGACAGCACACCAGGACACCGTATTTCCCTTGGAGCTGAAAGAGAAGCCAGAACTGCACCTCCTGTATTTAATATATGTTTCTCAAATATGGCTGTAAAAATTAGGTATCACAAAAGGGTCTTGGTTCCATATTGAAACATTTATTTTCATCACTTTTTCTCTAGCTAGTTTTTCTCCAAAACTTGCATTCTCTTGCGCCTGCACTATGCAACAAGGCACCTTATTTTTACTAAGTTACCAAAACGATACAAACAGCATTTAATTATGAGCCACTTACTTATAAGACCTGTCAGAAAGCAACATTAATTTTCTGGAAAATCTTCTAACAAATAGAAAATTATAATAGTTTCTTAATTGGCTATCTTTCAAAAACAACTCACATATTTAAACTTCATATTATAATTTTAAATATGCAAAGAACCCACCTATAAGTAAATGTAATGAGTTGAGAACTTAAATCAGAATACCAGATTTCATCACAGAACCTCTTGCAGTTGCCAAGATAAAAGTCAATGAAGATCAGCATGTCTACATCAAGTTCTGACAGTGTAATAACATAACATTTATGTTGGATAATAACTACATAAAAGAAGAGAGGAATAAGACACATTTTTCTGTCACAGATATAAAATTACACCATCATTTGTGCATTTCTCCATAGAGACTATGGGACAAATGTTGGGTGATTCCATATTTATAAACAATAAATATTCCTCTAGGAATAAAATCAGTGTGCTCAGAAAACTTATACAATATAATTTCATTCTTTTTAGCTTGACAGCACAACTAAATGTTCCAATAAAAAATCTCAATTAAAAATTATTAAGCAAACGTTTTGAATGAATTATGTATGAATGTTAAAGACAAAAACCAGCTTGTGCATGTTCTGCATTTCTGATTCCAAATCAGAAAAATACCTAGCCGGTTTTAATTTAAGACTTGATCCAGTCACTGCAAATCAGGTACAGCATCATATGTGTCTTAATTTAATTTTGGATTTGAACATACATTTTTCTGAAATTAATTAGGAGATTTTCAAATGTACCAGTAAGCATTAAGTAACTTCACCTTTGAAAATCTCATGAATGATAAATATATGAAATTTACTGTTGTATAAAGATATCATAGCAAATTAAAAATTACATGTGTCTTTCAGGAGGGTGGGCTTGGTTTTTTTTAAGTATTCTTGATCTAATACCCAAATCTGTTAAGTCTGAAATAGTATTAAATCCTTTTGAAAGTACCTTCATTTTCAATATTTAAAGCAGCTGAGCACTCCAGCTCTGATCTAACAAAAAAGTTAAGAACATAAGTATATGACTGCAGAATTAAGCACGTGCATATTTCCAGGATTAGCGGTTTAATCTGCCATTTTTCCTCATGGTCTGTTAAACAGAATATATATATTTTAATTTTTTTTTCTAGCTGGAAGCCACAATAAATGATAAAAGGATTTAGATAAAGATACACCAGTGGGGGGAAGGTTTGTTTTTCTGGAGTTTTGTTTCAAGAAAGACAGAAAAAAGAAATTAGAATTTTGATGAACTGACTCCCCCTCTCTGTTTTTTCAGAAATCTTCAACACACTTCTCTCTCCTATAAATTTATTTTTTCTCTCACTGAGCCAGTTCCTCAGCTAGATGCCATACCATCCCTTACACTCTTCTTCCTCTTTCAACACTCCTTCTCTGGCTGCTTTTCCAACACCCTGGTTGCTGCCCACGACCTCTCCTGCCATGTCCTCACCACAGTGCCCCCTCCCTCACTGCGATCCAGTTTTGCTCCCCAACAGCTAGGCAGGGCTCCTGTTCTCACCTCATGGGCTTGTGCTTTCTCCTTTTTTGAGGCCAGCGAGATTTTTACTCTTTCTTTCCAAGCTCACTTCTCAAAATCCCCTTTTTACTATTCCTTCTGTTCTTATATTTCCCTCTTCCTTTAACTTTTACCTTGAACTCAAGCAATCTTAATCTTCATTCACTTCTGACCAAAGACCTTTCCCTTCTCGCTTGTTTTAGCCTGTCTCAGCCACTCGACCCAGACTTAATAATGAACTCTTCCTTCTGATCTTTTAATCTTCAAATTCCTCTTCTCTGAGGAAAAACTTTCCTCACCTGCCATCCTGCCACACCTTTTCTGACATCCAGCCAATTACCCTCTCTAACTCCCCTTCGACACTAACCTTTAGCAGAGCCTGCCTACACAGAGAGACAACTTTTCCATCTCCTCAGAAAGCTCTGGGCTGTTGTTACTTTTCTGCTGTCCTGTCCACTTTTGACTCCACACCGGGAATTGTGTGTAACTGTCTCGGTAGCAATGCGGCTGCAATAATATGAAGTTTAGCATGAAATGAAGAAATTACTGAAAAGCAGGATGAACAGTCTGGCATTTCACCCATCCCGATCTCCTTAGATTCAACATCCTTTCCCTGGACAAATAAGGACACCACTACATCTTATTTTAAAGTCCTTGCCCTCCTCTGCCTAAATCCATCTCCTTTAGAAAAGCCATTCAACAGCTGTATTTTTCAAAAGTACACCTTTATAAGGCTCTGACTATCCTCTGTCTCGAGTTCACCTTCCTGGCAGAGTGCCTGCTTGGCTGAGAAGAAGAGTCTTAATGAACTGAAAACACAAAAAGGGAGCACACAAGTGTAAATAAAGATAGGCAAGGCAGGAGGAGAATAAAAGCATTGCCTGGGCACTCTGGCACAAAAACAGGAAGGCAAAAGCCCAGCTGGAGCTTGCAAGGGACATTAAGGTTAAAAAGAAACAATTCTACCGGAATGCTATTTGCAAGAGGAAGGTGAGGAAAAATGTGAGTCTGCTGATTTATGGGGAAGAGACAAGCAACAGGCATCAAAGAAGAGGCTGAAGCACTCAGTGTCCTTTCTTACAAGTCTTTGTAGACAAAAGCCTGCTCCTAAGTACCAGCAACTATCAACCCCCTTCAGAAAACAGAAGGCCAGCCAACAGCAAAGTAGCAATAGGTTAGAGACTACTTAGAGAAACCAGGTATGTTGAGATCCATTAGGCCAGATGGGTTTCACCCAACGATCTGACAGAGCTGAGTGATGTGATTGTGAAGCTGTTGTAAATCACCCAGGAAAAATCAAGGTCATAAGGAAAGTTCCCTGATGACTAGGAAAGGCTAACATTATTCCCATCTTTAGGGAGGGAAGGGAAGAGGACCCACAATCAGTGGGTCAGCCTCACCTCAGCCCCTGGAAAGTCCTCTGGAGAACATCCTCTTGTAATTAATCTCCGAAGACAGACAGGAGAAGACTAGCAGGAGCAGCCAGCATGGGTTTTTCAAGGGCAAATCAAGCTCAACCCAGCTCTCTCTCTTCCATGAAGGAAGAGTCTGAAGGGAGAGTGGAAGAGGTAAAATATATTTAGACTTCTGACGCTACCTCCCCCAGCAGTCTCCTTTTTAAGCTAAGGAAATACAGGTGGGACAGACAGATGGGCTGCAAATTGGCTGGACTGTCAGGCTCAAAAGACAGTAATCAATGGCATGACATGCCAGTAACAAGCTGAGTACACCAGTGACACATACTCTTGAATACCTTCATCTGTGGCCTGTGCCAGATAGAAGACACCATGGACAGACACAGGTGATGCCTGGTTGCAGGGAGAGGCAGGAGTAGAAGGACGGCACAGATGCCTACTGTCCAGTGCCTGGGAAGGCTGCTTTCATAAACACAAGGGGAAAAAACCTGTACATTTTACGGTGTTTCAAATCAACTGTCTTGCTAAAGTGGAGAGTGTTCACACAGCTCTCTCAGAAATAGCCTGTTTTTTCCTCGGGTTTTGCGCTCGTGAGCCAAGGTGGCAGATGCAGATCTTCTAAGTTCAGGTGATGAAGCAGACCCCGAGAGATGCAGAGTTTCAGCAGGTTAGAAATCATTAATGTTTCTATTACTTGCTTGATTAGGTGATTAAAATCTCCCATCAAGCATGTTTCCAGAGAATCTAACTCTCAAAAAGAGGATTCCTCTGAGATAAAAGGTTTATATTTTGTTTCGTTTGAGGTTGTTCTGGTTTTGCCATTCAATGTGAACTTGGTTGCTCTTTTCTTGATAGCTACCATGCTTTCTTGGTTTAATCCTGTGGGGGATTTTTCCCTACAGCTGTGTCATGTTGTCTTTGCATGTTTTTACTCCTCATAGAAGATACAGTAAATTTAATAGCTCTGTGAGGCTTATGTGTATTGCTACTGTTGTGACTGCATTATCACCGACATTTAATGATAATGTATTCCCACTATTTTGTTAGCCAAACATGCAACTGCTTTTAACTTGCAATAGCTGCATAAGCTCATTAAGAGCTGCTTCCCATTATGCTACCATATTACTTTACAGGTTTCAAGTTCTTCAGTGGAATAAGAAGTTTAATTGCTCCTCGATTTCAGGGAAGACAGTGCTTAACATCTTGCATTAGATTCCTGCCTCATGTTTTGCTGCTTTACTCTCTGTCTATAAAACCTTTCTTGCAGTTAAAACTCCTTTCTTGCAGATAAACTCTCATGTGGAATGGCAGAAATAAAAGTAAATATATTTAGTGAAGTGTAACATGAAGAACAAGGCAAATTAAACAAGAAAATGAATCATACTCAGTGCTTCTATACTGGCTATGTAAGACTCCAGAAAAGGGAACAAACCTTTTCTGTCTGACAAACTTCAGACACTCTGGAAATCTGGAGGAAATTTCCCTGGCGATCGATCGCACACTCCCACACACTACTCCCCATTTTCAGAAAGATCAGATCTTTACTCCACAAGATTTCTACCCGTTATGCAGAAAGAGAAATACCGAAATTCATAATTTCAGTGTTGTGACGAAAATCTATGCATAAGATTACTTCATCTGTCCCAGCCAAGGAGATGTGCACATCTGAATATGTGATGGGTGTTCACGGAGAAATACCAAGAACTCACTCAAAAGTCATTCTATATGTAAAATACATATATGGCCTCACTAGCCAAGCAAAGAGGTGCAAACCTTTTCCTAAAGACTTTATCTTCCCATTTGGTTAACCTCTGGAGTTTACACTGCTCCATTGACCGGGCAGCGAAGCGTTGGCAGAAGCTCCTGCTGCAGGACCTTCTCCAGGTGCAGCAAGGGTATGGTTTTGCAGGCAGCTCACTGGTGCCGATGGGGATGAGGCCTTATATTTCCTCGTTATTTCTCCCTGCTCTCTGCTTCATGGCCCTGTCACATCTGGCACTTGTCACAACAGTCAGTAAGCCAGTTATAACACTACGAAAAGAAAATATCCACTTTTTGCTGCATTAGTGTTCTGTCATTTTTTAGTGAGGTGATCCAGTTGAGAGCAGGGTGCCTTGAAGGCTGAGGTAGGACAAGGTCTGTGGTGGAATATACAGCCAGGAACAGGAGGGTGAAACCTCGGGCAAGGTCAATTCTCAATACCTCGGCTCATAAAACCGTTCTTTAAATTGGGATTTCTGTCACATTTAAAAAACAAAACCAAACCCAAAACCAATCCCCTCCCCAAAACTAAACCCTGTAACTATCCCTTCCTGCTCTGCAAAAGTGTTTCCCAGTATTATCTGATGATATAGTTCAGCTGATTTTTCTATAAAATAAACAGCATCAATAACTGTTACATTTGTATTATTTTCCTTTTCACAACAAGAAATAGATGGGCTTACAGGGCCTGGAAGAAAAAGCTGTACACAGTTTCTGCAGACTAAATTGTGAGGGAATCTCAGAAACATCCCCATGAAAATGAGAGTATTTGACTTATCTGAGAAAATGAGCCTGATAGTCCAAAATGTTGGCATTTCCTAACTTCTGAACAACTTCTCGAGCAAACATGGAGTTCTTTGACTTTACGCAATTGGCTAACTCTGAAGTTGCAATAATACACAGAGCATTTTTAGTTAACGTAAAACATTTTTCATCATAAGATCATGTTTTAAGTTGTTTATAGTGCTCAGGCTCATTGTTTTCATAGAAAATTTTCAGCTGTGTGGTGTTTAGGAATGAAGTTGGGGTACATACCATGTTTTGTCTTTCTTTTCTTTAAGTAACAAAATTGCAACTTGTACCATTAAGGTGTTTGAGCTTTTCCATGTTTGCATGCAGGAGCTGAGATACAAGGTGCGTGAAGGAGGTATGATTTCCAAGGCTCAAGACCATTCTATTCTGCTATGTGAAAATACATCCGATCCACCTGAAATTTTAAGCTGCTAGAAGAGGTTTATCTGTTACATGCCAGCAGCAAAATTGGTCACAGGCTCCCCCTTCCATACGCTCCTTCTTCGTGGTGTCCCAGGTGAGTTGTGGCTTCAGCACCATAAATCAGTGCTGGCGATCTTGTATAATTGTCATACATGTCAGATTTGTATGGTCTCAGCGGTCTCTTTGCCTGAGAGCACAAAATGGTCTGAGTATAAAGCTGAGAACTGACTATGAAGGAAAGAAAGCCGGCAGGTACTGCAGAGGTGGAAAGAAGACCATGAGGAAAGTCAGAGGAGAGGGACCACAGAGCGGAAGAGGAAAGGATAGCGAAAAAACAGCCACTGGAAAACATGGGATCCAAGGCCTGGACAGAGAGCCCAGGGTTGCCAGGTCTTTGCTTTCCAGTAAGTATACACAAAAATTCTGTGTCTGTTTTTCAGGTGGCTGGCTGACAGAGGAGAACTACTTTCAGTGGTAGCCATTATGCCATTAGCCCAAGTGAGAGCTCTCTGCCAGGATATAATTGTTTTAATCTTCCTCACAGCCAATCACTCCATCCTACGAAATGTCTGTATTTTCCTTAGCTGTTATTAGAGAGGGTTGGTTTTTTTGTTTTTTTGTTTTTTTTTCTTAAAAGGAACTTATGTTAAGCAAAGCCATAATAAAAGAGCAAAGCAAGTACTCAGAAACAAGAAGATTCCTGAATTAATGTTATTTGAGCAAATGTAATTTTTATGTCCTTGTGCAATGCTAGACAATTTGCTCAAATCAGATTTTTCAGACATATTCACTAATTGGGCATTTCTCATTGTCTGGATTATTTTTTTCCTCAAAGCAATTCAAGCGGGATGCAATAATTCACAGCAGTGGAAGCTGTTCATTGAATACATCAAGTTCTATTAAAAAAAATCTAAGTACTCTAATTCACTATTTTCCTAACATCTAAATTTTCACCCAAACTTAAAGTCTAATTAACAACAACAACAACAAAAAGCAGTTTTCAGGCTAGTCTGGTCCATGTGTGTTTTAGAGATCTTTGAAAACACATCCAAAAAAGTTAATGATTCTCTTCCTGAGCTGGGAAATTTGTGAACGCAGAATTTATAAGAGCAAGATTATTCTAAAAATATCTACAATAATGTCCCTAATGTCTATTCTCTTAATTCTATTTTTTTTAATATAAGCTGCATATTAAGCTTTTTAAACAAGGTTTTAAATTCCATTGGTAAGACACAGTTAAGCAAATAGTATATAGTGGGGTCAATCAGAAAGAAATGGGTGAATATGAGGAGTAGGCTTGTGTGCAGAAATAGTGACCAAGGAGGCTCGATGCCATGGGAGATGTCTTCCAGCCATGTGGATGACAGACCGTCAGCATGACAGTCAGCGTGTATTTCCCAAAAGCTCTTTTGTGGGAATATTACCTTTATATTTAAAAGCACAGAAATAAATAACTAAGTAAATCACAGAACTTGACTAGATATAGGAAATTAAACAATAACTTAAAAAGGTGAGCTATCCAACAAAAAAAAAGTTCAAGGCTGTTGCTGTATTTGTGGTCTGAAAGATTTTACTGCCCGAACTGAATGTTCTAAAGCTATGGACCTTGTCAAGAAAGAAACAACAGGGATACACTTCAAAACTTATCAAGAGGGAATCATATTTCCAGGTCCCCACAGACCCTGCTAGTGTACATCAAAATCAAGAATTTATAAAAATATCTTAAGTAGTTACTGATTTCAAAAGAAAGATGAAGTACCTTTTTATTTTCAGAATATTATAAAGAAACTAATTCCAACAGGAGAGTATTTTCTATGTAAGAGATTAAAATGTAACAGTTAAATCTGGTAGTTTCCAAGTTAATACAAAAACTCTGTTTCCCGTCGCAGTTCAGTCTCATTAAGATCCTTTAACAGATCTATAAATTAAAAAAACATTGTGGTGCATTCTTATGATACACATACCTTTGTAAAAATAGCATTAGATTCCTATTTTGTACACAGAGAAAGGAAATAAATTAACTCTTGGGTAATATCCCTGAAGCATAAGCAGTACGAATGGTGCTGGAGCATAATTAGGTTTGCATAGACTCTCTCCTCCAAGCACCCATACACTATGCTATTTAGGCTAGTTTTGAAAACGGTAATTAAACAGTCAGAAAACCCCTGGAAAAGTAACAAAATAACCAGCCACATAAAAGTCAGGGAGAGAAAACAAACAAGCCAGCCGCTAGTTGATCGTTCAGGTTTCTTAATGAATTCTGGTAATTCCAGTAAAATACAGAAACCAGGAAGGACCCACGCCACCAGCTCCGTTCCTTTCAAACTTTAACAACTGTATTACGCTTCTGAAAAACAAATCACCACCAAGGAGTTGCTCAGCTTACTGAAATACGTTTTTCTCCCCTACGCATTCTTGTCAGCTAAATCTGTAGCTAATAATTCCTCTCTGCCTGCCCGTTTATCCTTACTGAAACACAAGGAGAAATACAATTCCTGAAACTCCGGCTTAACCCCCTTTGCCAGCCCTGAAAGGATTTTCAGGGCCCAGGAGTTTATAGTCGGGCTGCAGCACAGCATCCATACAGCAAGGGACGCTCTCCCACCTCATTGTCATCTCTTACAGCAATGGCTGTTGTAGGGGTGATGGAGCCACAAGGTTGGCAGAGAACTGATGAACTCCAGCTTGCTCGAAGACGACAGCATCTTTGCACCCCACCACACACAAAAAAAGCCTGTAGAGCTGCGATGCCCAGCATTTCGGACTAAGAAACAAGCCTTATTTAAAGGATGGACAGGAGGCCACCTCTCCTTCAATATATTCCTCCATCTCCGCCTGTTCCCGTTGTGCCACTCAGGCAGCACGGAGCAGGTGGCAATTATTCACGGTTCCCTGCTGGGGATTCCCTCAGCAAGTGTAACAGTGGATTAGCCAGCTCATGAGTTGTCTTCCCCATGGCTCCTGGGGCTGAGGAGCACAGCTAGCAGACACTCCGCCAAAATACGCCTCGTGTCAGCATACAGCTCGTGAGGGAGACTTCCTAATTGCCATAAATTAGCTGCTATCACCTGCTTTACAGCAGAGAATCAAGGAACTTTGACTTGTTGGCTCTTATTTTGCCGTCGCCTAGGCACTGCAAAGGACATCTTGACTTTGCCAGGTGTCCTCCAAGAGTTGGCCAAGTGAGCAAGGGGCACCCCCGGTACAGCCAAGTCGGGACAGGGGGACAGGGCGAGGAGGGGCATGAAACAGGGATCACAGATGGGCCAGCACCCCTGCTTTGCATCAGCAGCACTGACAGACTTTGTGTCACTGCCAATCTGAATTTAATCTGCATTTTCTGTTTGAATGCAGGGCCGCAGGCACCCTCAGGCCACAGTCTTGGTCAGCCATCTTTCACAGTGTTGTGCACATCCAAAATGGCAGAAACAACAAACACAGCCAGCAAAAATCTTTATATAAATACAGCAGGGGGAAAAAAAACCCTTACATGTAAATCAGCACATGGCTAAATTCTGCCCTTCGTTTCACACCCATAGAACTGAAAAGAAGCAAAAGGCCAGTTTCAGCCCTGCGATACACAAGAACCAACCGAGGTACAGTTCCTATTTACTTCAAAGCTGAACTTGATTAGCACTGCAGCTGTGGAAGTATAATCCAGCACAGCCTCAGAAACTACTTTTACATGCGTGGCATAATTTTAAGGCAAACATGTCTTTGCAGCTTGGAGAAATACAGGCAATCGAGGCCATCACTTTGGTATGGGCTTGGCTGCAGCTCCTGCAAGTTTATGGAAAATCATTGTTTCTACAGCCCTAATCTGTAGAGCTCTATGAGACTAATATTTGCAGGTTCTTACTGCTTGCTCTGTACACAGAGAAATCTGTTTTTCATGGGGACCATGATCTAGGAGCTCTTGTTGATCTTAAGCAGTGATTAGCGCTTCTGGAAAAACTCCTTAGGTAGCTGACTTCAGTCTACTGCTAAGGTAGATCATCAGCTCCTTTCCCCTGTGTTTCTAGAAATCTTTCTCCAGGAGTCATTAAAAAAAAATAAAATAATCAAAACCAAATAAAGAAACCCAAAACCCCAAAAACACCCCAAGCAGGAAATATTAAGTGAAAGACAATTTGGGGATTACACTGGTACAGGGACACTGGAGATTTTTGTTGTGTGCTTTGCTAGCTGTTCACCAACCTACCAATCCCCATTCCTGAGAAAAAAATCCAAACCAAACAAGAAAAGGCCAAAATCTGAGGACAGTATGGCATTAATGTTTCCTATCTCCTTGCTTGTTTTCAGAAATAAAAGTGGTTACTCACAGAGGACACACAAGAGCAGTTTCAGTTAGCTTTCCATAGTAGAAAAGAGATATTTTCCAACCTAATTCTTTCAG
Organism: Limosa lapponica baueri; assembly: GCA_002844005.1. Taxonomy (NCBI): domain Eukaryota; kingdom Metazoa; phylum Chordata; class Aves; order Charadriiformes; family Scolopacidae; genus Limosa; species Limosa lapponica. The sequence goes on along the minus strand of KZ505645.1, from coordinate 1,535,550 downwards.
CTACCTGCAGTCACAGAAGTAACTTTGATGCCTCAGGCTTGAGAGGGGATCCACAGCTAGATTTTTCACTGTGTCAAGTGGCCTCACCTGGGGGAGGCAGACCCTGCTGCTGCCCTTCCTCCCTGCAGAAGCAGCCAGTACAGTGTCATTTCCCAAAGAGCCTAACCTACGCCTAATCCTTAGAATTTAAAAAAAAAAATAAAATACTTAAAAAGTGGAAATTATCAAAGGAGCCACATTTTCTTAGTCTTTTCTAGATGGAGATTCAATGCCTTCCCATGAAAAATCAGAGAAAAGTAATGAACAGCTTTTGGTGGTGAAACTATTCTGATCTGTCATAGCCTGAGTAACTGAAAGGGGCTAGGGACACATTTTCAAGATTTTTATAGGAAGATATAATTATGGCATAAAGGTAGTATTGGTATCTTACAATCTTTCATTAGGTAATTCTGAATGCACTGTACTGTGACTTTAAATAGCATAGAAATATCTATTACTATAATATAGAATACTAATAAGTAATTCCTATGACAGAAGAGCCTATGTATTTGGGAAACAAATGTGAAAGCAGTGAAAAACTTCACTTTCCAAAATTAACTCTGATCTCAAGATTTTTATACTGAACTTTTTAGTCATTATGTTTGAATAACAACCTGAACTTGTGCAAAGCATTTGACACTGTCCCACAAGACATCCTTGTCTCTAAATTGGAGACATGGATTTGACGATGGACCACTTAGTGTATAAGGAATTGGCTGGATAGTCGCACTCACAGGGTTGTGGTCAACTGTCCATGTCTGAGTGGCGCTCCTCAGAGGTCGCTACTAGGACCAGCGCTGTTTAACATCTTTGTCAGCGATACGGACAGTGAAATAGAGTGTACCCTCAGCAAGTTTGCTGACGGCACAAAGTTGTGTGGAGCGGTCAACACACTTGAGGGAAGGAATGTCATCCAGAGGGACCTGGACAGGCTTGAGAGGTGGGCCTGTGCAAACCTCATGAAGTTCAACAAGGCCAAGTGCAAAGTCCTGTATGTAGGTCAAGGCAATTCCATGCACAAACAAGCTGGGCAGAAAATGGATTGAGAGAGCCCTGAGGAGAAGGACTTGGGGGTGTTGGTGGATGAGAAGTTCAACATGACCTGGCAATGAGTGCTTGCAGCCCAGAAAGCCAACTGTATCTTGGGCTGCACCAAAAGAAGTGCTATTAGCAGGTCAAGTGAGGTGATTCTCCCCTTCTACTCCACTCTCGTGAGACCCCACCTGGAGTACTCTGTTCAGCTCTGGAGCCCCAAACATAAGAAGGACATGGACCTGTTGGAACGGGTCCAGAGGAGGGCCATGAAGATGATCAGAGGGTTGTAGCACCTCTGCTATGAAGACAGGGTGAGAGAGTCAGTGTTGTTTAGCCTGGAGAAAAGAAGGCTCTGGGGAGACTTTATAGCAGCCTTACAATACCTAAAGGGGGCCTACAGAAAAGATGGGGAAGGACTGTATCAAGGAGTGTAACGACAGGATGGGGGGTAATGGTTTTAAACTGAAAGAGGGTAGAGTTAGATTAGATGTCAGGAAGAAATTCTTTACTGTGAGGGTGGTGAGACACTGGAACAGGTTGCCCAGAGAAGCTGTGGATGCCCCATCCATGGAGGTGTTCAAGGCCAGGCTGGATGGGACTTTGAGCAACCTGGTCTAGTGGGAGGTGTCCCTGCCCATGGCAGGGGGCTTGGAACTCGATGATCTTTAAGGTCCCTTCCAACCCAAACCATTCTATGATTCTATGATTCTTAAGAAACGTTAAGACAAGCTTTAACAAATAATTTGCAATTGTTTTGTAGATTCTACTCAGCTTATTTGTTGCTGTTATTTTGGACAACTTGGAACCTGATGAAGATCTGAAGAAACTTAAACAAGTAAGACATGTTTTTATTGTGCTTGGGAGTAGTTTCAATAAAATATTACTTTACTGGTGTTTTTATGGTAAAAGATTGAAAACACCTTCATCAAAATGAACAAAACAGCAGATGTTGAAGAGAATAGCAGTATTTTGTTAGATAGTTGACCATCACACAATGTGAGGTAGAAATTAAGAGACTGTAAAAGTGATTTAGAGGTTGGTTTAAATATTTGATGGAAGTCAATTTAGATAGTCATGTAATTAAAATAACTTTAAAATCAGAGCTAGGTCATCATTTTGCTTATAATCTAGTGAAAGATGTCCCTGCCCATGGCAGGGGTGTTGGACTAGATGATCTTTAAAGGTCCATTCCTACCCAAACCATTCTCTGATTCTGTAAATAATATTAGGGTTTTGGTATCTAATACACTGCTTTAGATTAGGCTTATCATGTGTCTAATAAAGCAGTATGTTCATCTCTTTTGTCTTCTGGGTGAGGACTCTTTTATTACAGTGTAGTATCTTTTTGTTTTAATGCTGCTCTGCAGTGGATTGCCAGCTCATTAATTTTTCTGCTATAACACCCAAATCCCTTTGCTGATCAGTGTGCTGGATGATTGATTCCCTGCTCCCAGACTAATTTTTTACATTGGACTGCATTTACCATCTGGTAGATAAATCACCCAAAACACTCAAATTCGGAGACTGGTTCCAGTGATCCTCTTTGTTTGCTCAGCCAGCAGCACGAATATCACTTGCAAATGTGGAGGTTGTGTTCTCTCACCTGGATAACTCGTCTATATTAGAGACAGAGGTTTTAACAAAGAGCATTGAGATAATGATATGCCTCTTCTCATTTAAAAAAAAAATAATAAAAAATTAGGCAGCTGTTCTTTGTGTTTTCTAACCAAAACTTTTGTTTCATCCCTATCACAACCACTAGTTTCTGGTGTGAAAAAGAGTATTTCTTACAGCTCAGAACCAATTTTGCACATTTCAAACACATATAACTATTTTGGCAAAGACATTCTTTGTAGGTGTAAACATCTGCGCAAGCAAAGAAAAGGACATCCTTTGCAGTTAAACAGAGAAGAAATACAACAAAATTTATTGCCTTCTCCACCCCTGTTTTATATGAGAAAAAATTTCTATATCTTCAACAGGAGCCTGCCTATTTTATTCTCATTTTTATAACCTTGAAATGATACTTCCATAAAATTATACCTCCAATCAAGACAGGGAAAAGAAACTCCGCCTCAAGAATTGTCTAGGTAAACTTCTGTGAGAGATGGAGGATGAAGAAAAAGATGCTGGAGGGACACGGTGCTTTAGGAAACTAATAGTTCATCTGCCCACCACTGCACAGGGTGGTATCGCTTGGGGGGAAGGGTGTCCCCTTTCTTTAGCCTTTCTAAGGATTTTCTGCTGCTCTCCTCTGCCCTGGAGAACCCATTTGGCACAACACACTGACCTCTGCCTTTCCCAGAGGGATGAGATAAAGGCAGCACACAATCAGAGTCAATACTAATTAGCAAAATGTAAACATTTAATTAGATCAATGCTTCCCTGAGTTTTAGAGCAACAAACTGCTATCCAGCCACTATTTTTTATCAAACTTTCTGTGTAAATACCTGTTGAAAACATTGAGCTGTCTCCATGAACCAGCTAAAGACTTCATATCTTGGACTTGTGTTTTATGGACACCCTTAAGGATTAAAACTTACATTTTCAAAAGCACTCACTCATTTTGAATGCCTAGACTATTTTAGGCATTTTCTGCATATGCACTGACACCTTTACCTAGCCTATATCTCAAGCTTTTATGCTGTTTTAGTTAAGATTCTGGTTTGGTTTAAAATTTTAGAGGAAATGTAGCAACTTCTGCAAATGTTGCTTATCTAATCACTCCTTCTTTATAGTCATATGCGAAACCACATGTGAAAGAGTCTCTGACTAGGAGAGCAAGGAAAACTCTTGTAAGGTGGAACAAACTCCTCTGTATGCTTCAGGTTTAAGCAACGGAGCACTAAATTTCTCACTCACTGCTGAAATATATATGTTTGTAGAAGGTTTTCTATAGTCATACGCAAGTAGATGTGACAGCATGATTTCATTGTGGGCTGTGTGTTTCTTCTTCCATCATCATATATAGTGCTCACAGGAGTTAGTAACTGAGACCAGTTAAGCGCTGCTTAGAGCAGGATTTTTTGGTGAGCAGTAGGTGAACACTGAAATGTGTCAAACTCGTGAAGCTGGATGGAAATGTGCCAACCTGGGAAATAATCTGGGCTGGGTCTGGGGTGAGGCAATTGGAGCTCCTAAAGTTGAGCATTTCGTGTTCATCTCAAACATGCTATGGTGATCAAGGGCAGATTAACTGGAGTTTGCACAGATCCAGCTCTCTGGCTCGCCCAGCCGCCCCCATTTACCCCATCTGCTTCTACATTGATCCTGTGAGATTGGCGTGAGGCAGAGGAGATGCCCCAGGGCCTTTCCTTGAGGAACACGGCTGTTGCCTGCCAGCAGCCAGGCAGTTGGAATAAGGCTGCCTACTAAGGCTTCGCGGTCAGGCAGTGCCAGATTTCAGGAGGTTTTGGCCGCCGGACCAGACCTGAGAGCAACCATTTCAAGTCCTGAACACCCTTTTGACTGTTTGCCAAGAACATCGTACCTGTTGTCTTCTTCAGCTGTGCCCCACGGGATGCTCTATGTGCCTTAGGAAAGCACAGAGAGTTTTGCAGCTATTTGAGACACAGAGGAGCACAGCAAGGGAGCCTGGTAGAAACGGGCGAGGGGAGGAGCCGGCAGCTACCGAGAGAAGCCAGGTCCCTTCAGAAAAGTTACTGACAGTTCTGTCTTGTTCCCGATATTCTTCTCTTTCATTTTCACATGTTTTCCTGCTGGTCTTAATTAACACTATTTTTGAAGCGTGGATGAGGACCCTGTCAGCTTGAACACGGTTATATAATGTGGGTGTTTCAAGACTGTAATTGCAACTACATTTATTTTTATAAAACTAAGTCAAAAGAGAGGTATTACAAGGATTTAATTTTATTTTGAACCAGATCCTTTAAACACTGTTGCTGTAACACATAATCTATTATCAGAAAAGTCCTGTCTTTTCAGTCCTTAGAAATTGTCTACTATAATGAGAATTTAAATTATCCTAAAATAAATCCCGATTTGCAAGTCAAACACCACCTCCTCACAAATTGTGCTATGACCAATGAGGCAGTTTTAGAGCAACTTTAAAAAATGAAAACTGATATCAGTGTAACATTAAATTGCTCTCTTAAACAGAGAAATTCACATCAGCAATATATATGCAAATGCATGCAGAGCCTGGTCAGTCTCCCAGCCCACACCCAGCCAGGTCTGGAGATGTAACTGGGCAGCAGAAACAGAAGCTTTCTAGGTACTCTCCTAGCAAAGAGCTCCACTGTCTTCTTGCTCCCCACTCCAAAGAAGACAAAGGTTCCATGGTAAGAATCTTTAAGAGACAAAAATGACTTGATATCTTTTCTTTTTAAAAACAAATGAATAAATAAATTGAGGAGCATATGACCCATAAATCCCAAATATTTAGACAACTAGTGGTGTCACTTGATATCTACCTAATAATACAAGATGAAAGAATTCTGCTCTCAGATCCCCTTGAAGCCATCTGTGAACTAAATTAGAACTAAAGATACCTTGTAGCTGTTCACCAAGACAAAGGGACAGCTTTAAGGTTCTTTAGGAAACTTTAATTTCATCAGATCACAATTTTGATTGCTGAACTTACTCCTAGCCAGATTTTGTCTGTATCTTCTTACCCTTTTCTGGAAGAAAAATACCAAACAGAGGCCCATTTTGCCAAGAAATGGTTTCATAAAGTAAAAATTACTATGGATTGATTTAGTCAAACAAGCCCTTCTCTACACACTTAGGAGGTCCACAAAATGCAACTTCACCCTCTCACACTCTTTCTCTTCTTCTTCTTGTATTTCTCTGTATTTCTAAATTGTTAGAATTTCAAGATGATCTAAGAATAAACTACAGCAATTGGATTAGAGAGGACTATTTAGTTTGCAGCATATTACTTAATTATAATTTTCTTATTATCTAAAGCTATTCTTGGGATAGAACAATTTTTTTAAGAATAATTTATGAAGAACTTCCTTCAGGGTCTTCAGCCCTATTGAGTATTACAGACTGCTTACAAAAACTCGAGCTTTTACCTCAAAAATGCAAACATGTTCTCTATCTCCACTTTTCTTCCACAGCATCTGTAGGGACTTATTAAGGAGGATAAGCAGTAGTCTAGAGTCAGAAAAATATATCCTTTTTTCAATATCCCTGGTGCTCAGCATTTTTTTTCTCCAGATGTTACAGCTACTGTAGCTACCTGCTTTGTGGACAGTCCCCAAAGTCTGACCACAGGCTGGAAAAGTCACAAGCACTTTCAGTTCACAGGTCAATGGTGGAAACTGATAATCTCTTTATCGGAAAAGGGGAAATTGAGCCCCCTGTCGATACCTGTGGGATTCTCTGCCTTCATACTTCTCTACTTAAAGACCTTGACCACAGCTTCTGTTTTTTCCAAGTCCAAGTAAATATTAACTCTCCTCTTTATCCAGTCTACTGTCAACTCCAGAAGAAAACCAACAGGCTATAAGTACAGAATATTTATCTTTACATCAATAGCAAGAAAAGGGTCAGACTGCTCTTAATAAAGACACTTCTTGTTCTCCTTTTAACAGGAATTATCAGAGAAGTCTTGGTACAGAAAGAATGTTTTCTTGGCAATATTTTCCACAACAAACATAGCTCCTCTTTTCTCCTTTCAAAAAATGATAAAGAGATTGGATTAAATCCAGTCCTTTCAGTCAAGCCTCGATTGTTCCATCACGCTACCGGTTCCCACTAGTGACAATGATGGAGTGACACCTGTTACTGGATGATTTTCTGCTATTCTGACAGTTTCAATTCTATTTAATTACCTTTCTGCTCTTTAATCAGCATAAGAACCTGTACTGCAAGGACATTTCTTCTCTAGGTAATTACACTAAAGGGAAACAAATACATGCATGTTACTGTCTAAGCTTTAATTTCTCTTTTTAATCATTGTTTTTACTTTTTACTTTTTACTTATAGTTGATTTATATTCATGCCTGGCGATAATTCCTCAAAGTGATATGTAACCTAACTGAGTCTAGATCATTTACTTCAGAAGTTCGATCGGCACAAACACATATCACAGTTTATTTGGCTTGACTGTTATAATTCATTTACGGGAACATAAGTCATAGTATGTTAGATAAAACAACCAATTATTCTAGTCCTGTATACCATTTCAGATCAAGTTTATCTATGCAAACATAAAAAGATGCCTATTTTTTAAAATAATTAGGCTAGTTTACCTGAACCCGTACATCTCTTCCATCCCCTGCCTTTACATTCTTGCCAGCATGGCTTCATACCTTTAGCACAAATGGGTTTGGCCTTGTGTAACTTAGAATGATATACCAAAAAAAGCCCTCATCCACTTAAAACCACAAAGGGTATGTCTGTTCCAGCAGATAAGCACGGATGAAAGCCAGTCTTGAGGCCACATCTGATTCTGGTTCATAGAGTCCCCACTGAGCCCAAGCACAAACCAAGGCTGAGCTCCAGAGACCGGCAGTGCCTGAGGTTTATATCCTCCCAAATCCACATCTGCCATGTGGACTGGGCACAGGCAGGGCCAAGGGAGCTATATGCTTGTGTTCAGCTCTTCCCCATCACAGCAGGGACAATCTGAACCCAAGCTTCAGACAACACACAAGCCTAGAGTGAGAAAGAGCAAACACAAAACTAATTTTGGCCAACCCACTCACAGCGTGGATGCACCAGATGCGGGTAGCTTTAGACTCCTTCTTATCCTAAGGAAAGAGATGAAGTTTTCAGCTATAACAGCTCGTACATAATAGATAACATGCCTCAAAGTAGTGACAGTTCATCCTGATCTGAGCCCTAAAACGGTAATCTGTCGATAACTCAGACAGCACTTTTAAAAGTGTACCTTCTCCTCAGTGCTGAGGTATCTTAAATGCTTCTGAGAAAGAGACCCTTGTAAAGGTAATTGAATAATCCTCTCCCTAGGAAACTGCTTCCTTAGGCATTTAGAGCCTGTGCCCCAAATGTTGTGCTTCTAACCCTACTGTAGTCTTGTTCATTCAGGTTTTTAGCACTTTTAAAATTCTCATTGTCTCGTTCTGCCACTGTCTAAGCCTTTTAGAAGGAAGCAGAGTGAGCAAAAGCAAGGGCAGCATTTGAGCAGAAACAGTTTCCTGCCGAGGCAATGTATTCTAAGTACTCCCCTGCTTTGGTTTGGTCCCTCTATCCCCAGATTTTGCCGTTCCCCACCATCCCCGCAAGCTGCCAAGCCCTGAACAAGAGGGCACCGCTGGTAGCCTGCACACAGAACGCAGAAGGTATGTTCTTACTTGCCAGTTCTTGATTACAGCAGGTACAAATATGTTACATACATCATACCAAAGTGCTACACAGACAAGACTTAAGCAGATAAATTTTCTGGAAATATGCGTGCTATGTCTCTTCTGCTAGCACTGGTATCCAGCAATAGTAAGCTTGGGGATCCCTGCTACAGGGTCCAGAGAACGGACTCGATGGCATCTAACAAAGTAATGGAAACTAAGAGTCCCTAATCAAACAGCCTCCATTGCACATGAAGGATATGGGGGAATGATGAACTCAGCAGGAGACAGCTGAGGAAAGAGACGTGCAAATTCCGAATGAGACCATGTTCATCGATGGTGGAAAGCAGACAGCAGCAAGGACGAGATAAAAAGAGGAATTCTTTTTCTATGGAACCGCATGCATCTCCAGTAACAGTGACAGTAGCCATACTTTAGATGCACTGCTCCCTCTTTGGGTATGTGAAGTAATCAATAATTAATGTCATTTTTCTCTTCCATTGTTATACTACACAGACTTATGATCACGCTCCTAGATGTTCCTGCATTATCAGCATTTAAACTGCATCTCCTCTTGCTCGTCTCCTGCAATTCCTGTGCCCTTCCCCTCTTCTTCCTCTAAAATTCTATTCAGAAAGGATAAAAGGGCATGCTTTGAAAACAAAAGCATATGGTGTGGCCAGTTCTTGCCACCCTTGTCCATCTTCGGTGAGTTGATCCCTCTCTGAGCTGTCTATCTTTCCTCATACTGCTCCCTCACTTCCTTCTGCTCGTGTACCAGTCAACACCTTCCACTCCCATCCCTCTTCAGGACCCACTCTTGTTGTCCAACCTTCAGATGCTTTTGTCCCACTGATGATGTCTACCCCTCCCTCCGCATCCTAACACATTTTAAAATATGATAACACGTGAGTTTTGCTTCTGCTTGTTGAATTCCTGTTGGCTCACCATGTTCTCTGCTTCACCTCTCTCTTTGTTCTGCTGTTTCCACATTCTCTGTCTAATTTACTTGGTGAGTTATTTCAGGGCAGAAACCACTTCTCTAAAGCATATTGAATGTTTAGATAATGTATATATGGTGAAGGATGGCTCCACTATAGCTTTCTCTGCTGTTCTCTCTAAAAATTTACAAGCTTTTTGACAGCTTGTACTTTCATGCTCAATAAACAGCCCATCATAGACTCAGCCATCACCGTATCACTGGATGGATACTTTCCTTTGTCCCTTCATCCCCTTCCCTCTCCCTCATGGATAATTTCCATTTACTTTTATCTACAAACTATTTCAGGCATGTTATGATTGTGCAAAAGAAAAGCATTCATACCCCTCAGAAGAGGAATTCCATGAAATGTCCTTAATTTTTCCTTGGCCTCATTCAGTCCTCAGTAAGCTATCTCGAAACAGTTTTATCTTTACCCACTTCACTCAAAGAGAATTTAAGAAACCAGGGGCAGCATATGGCCTATGAGACTCAAAGGAAGTGTGTGGAATTGTCCCAAACAAGCATTTTTATCACATGAAGAAACAACAAGCTGAAAGGCTTACCAACAGAAACACATCCCTGTTAATTAAAATCCCAGGCATACAAATCCAAACCAACGCACTGAGCAATATCTTCTATTAAGTGTGTGTACCTCTCACCAAAATCCTCAGCATTTGGTCATTTATGATCAAATTGCAATCCCTGTGGCTGCCAAATGTGTGACCGGAGCGTGTCTCACACCAGAGATCCAACTGGACTGAAACTGGAGATGTCCACACGGAGCGTGTGTCTCTGGAAAGTACCAGCAGATTAGGAGCTCATAAACTAACTAGATTTTGTACTCATCTTTACTCTCAGGATGCTTAATAACCCCTTGTAGTTCACAGCCTTTATTAAGGACACAGCTATATTACAGGCTGAGCAGAGAAGCAAGGATCACACCACCCTGCTCACAGTCAGTCAGGGAGGACCAGAAATGCTACAGAAGATGACTACAGGTAGCGCTGGGAACAATATAACATCTCTAAAACATCGACCTAAGGTTCTCTTTTCCAGAAAGAAACACCAACTTGGTTTTTACCCCATTCTGGATAAAATGGAGCTATTTAATTTTCCTAGCTTAGCGAAGTACAGATTGACAGATGAACAAACACATACAAGTCCATATCGTCAATTGACTCCCAATATGCCTTACTTCCCTGTTTCCTGCTCTAATCACTTGATTATATGTTCTTCCCTTGGCCAGGGATGATGCAATTATATCATAATTTAACAAAAGACTGAACTGAAATGCATGTGCCGAAGGGGCAGAATCAAGGCTGAAAAAGCCATCTTAATTGTCATGTTGCCTGCCTGTGTCCTCCACCTTGCAATGGTCTTTTGCTACAGCAAACTCTTCCTTAAGCAGTATATTCTGGAGAAATAATGGAGAGGAGTTCGGTATTTCCTAAAAAATTAACAAAAAATAGAGGTAGCTACATAATCTAGTGATGATAAAATGTTACAAGCTCAGGAACTGTCTCAATAAGTGTAAGAAACTGTTCCAGGGCAGCAAGTCAACCAGATGCAAAAATTAAAATGACAAAATAATAGAGGAGAGAAGAATTGTGCTTCTCCAAGTATGGAAAGTAATAGAGAGTCCGAGTGTTTGAAGAAAAAGTAGTAATAGTGTTCTTAAGTTTAACTTTCAGTATAAATAGCAATGTACATGGTAGCAGTCCGCTGAGAAAAGTGCTATTGCCAATGTCTGGCCCCGAGTGTAAATATAGGAAACTCATCTTTTGCAGGGAGTAGGTTATCCAGTAAAAGTTAATGAAGCCATGCAGAGGTAAGTGAGGGGAAAATCTGTCCCAGATATTATGTATTGATATTAGTTCTTTCAAAATTCATGTTGAGAACTGAAACATTGCAGTTCTGCATGAAATAGTTAACACATAGCAGAATCTGACTACTGCATTTTTAAATGAAATTTTCCTTCTCTATTTTTGTAGTTACACTAAAAGCAGTGCCTGCCATATGTACATATATAGCACATGTATTTGCTTTAGCCTATTCTTAGTAGAATCGAATAATTCTGAATGTCTTCAATACAGCATACGGTTTTCCAATTCCAGGTTGGAAAGCCCTCTTTCCTTGATGGTTTCTAAATAACAGCATCCGTGCGTTCCACATTATCTTAGAAACTTCCTCATATATTTCATCAGCCTTCCATATTTAATCTCACTGATTTATGCACATGCCGTGGTCTAATGACCCACATGTCTCTTACGGGTAAGCCGCTAACACCAGTGACACATTAACCTATTAACCTCGCTTTAAAAATAACCACGATATTCATACAAATAGAATGAAAAAGTCAGGCAGCAGTAAAAGAGTAGCATTGTGGTACCACACACTAACACAGTAGATGTCGAAACCGGCTACAACGAAGAACAAATGAGCATATGGAGAGTGAATAGCAGCTAGATTTATTATATTGCAAAATCATTTTGCCACAGTTTGCTGGTCTGAGAATTTGATAGCCTGCTTCAGCAGCATTGTCCATGTTATAAAATGTAACTGGGAGGAATATCGCTATCCCATTCACTCGTTTCCTGAAAGCTGTCGCACAGGTTGGGGGACCTGTATCCTGGGAGGTACCCAGAGCTCCTTCCAACGTGGAAATTGCCTTCCCAATCCTGCTGCAGACAATGGGAGCGGGGGGCTCCGAGCACAGGGCAAGAAACGTTCATCACCTTGGAGAAGGCACTTTGTGCGGCTCCGGCGCCCTCGCAGCCAAATAAACCGCTCCTTTTAAAAAGCAGCAGGAGGCACACACAGCGATTTCACGGAGGGGAAAAAAAAAAAAAGAGGTTTACCTTTTCTAAGTAATAGTTTCAGAAGAAAAACAAGTCTTTCTAACAAAGTGTAAACTTTACATTGTACGTATTTACTTTGTTCTACTTTAAAAACACTGTAGCGCTCAAGATACAAGAAAACGTGCCACTCTCACGCCAAACCAATTTATCTACATGAAAACTGTACTATATCAGCATATACTTATGCATAGGATGGGCAGACATAATAAAGCATTCTCCTGTCATGCAACCAAAGCAGGAAAAATCCCTAAAAACCGTATTCAGCCCCCAGCACAGAGTATGTTGCCGTCTGCACGTCATCCCGAGTGGATCTGCCCAGGCAACCGGCAGAAGGAGGGATGGAGAGGCTCCCCCGGCTCTGGGCTGGACACAGGAGCAGAGTGAGACCCGAGGGGCTGCGCTCACAGTTCCCCCTCCGCCTCTTCTCACTCCGCCCGCGGGGTGGCCGGGGCGGGCTGCGGGTGTCCCCGGGGGCGGCCGGTGGGCACCTGCCGGCACCGCGGCGGCGGAGCGGGGCGGGGGGGGAGGGGGACGGGAGGGAGCGGAGGGGAACAACAACAAAAGCCGAGAGACGGCGGCAAACTCCCTCCTTTCGACGGTGAGCCGCTGGAGAGAGCGGGGCTCCCCCCGCCACCGGAGAAGGGGGATCTCCCCGCCGCGCCCGGGGCCGGGGCGGCCGCCGCTCCTTTGTTTTCCGCCGCCCGCAGCGCCGCGCCGCGCCGGGCCGGGGCGGGAGGGAGGGAGGGAGGGAGGGAGAGAGGGAGGGAGGAAAGGAGCAAGGGCCGGGGGGAGCCACGCTCAGCCCCCAACCACGTTCACGCGTGGGCTGCCCGCCCGGGTGGGCGCGGGGGTCCGGCGGGGCATTACCTGAGCAGTTGATGCCTTTCCCCTTGCCGCCGCCCTGGCACTCGGAGGCGGGCAGGGGGTGGGAGGCGCGGCCGGCGGGCAGGGCGGAGAGGGCGAGCACCAGGAGGGCC
>KZ505645.1:1472409-1521703 GCA_002844005.1 Limosa lapponica baueri | reverse complement strand
GCGCCGGGGGGGCCGGGCCGGGGCCGGGTACCGGCGAAAGGCGTGCGGGGGTAATACTGATGGGTGGATGAAAGCAGAGCGGGTCCCAGGGCGCGGGGGCGGGGGGCGAGGAAGGAGGGCCGCTGGCACGTCGCTTGTCATCCCCCGAGACGGTTTCTTATTCACTAATAAGCCGGCGCGAGCGGGGATGGGGAAGAAAGCAAAGAGACCATCTCTGCTATTGATTAATTGTAAAGGTTGTGTTTAGTTTTTACTGAACGGAAGCCCAGCACGTACGGCGGGAGCATTTGTACAGATCCAAGTAAATAAATATGTTCACGGTGAAGGTAGTGACTTTTGTAACGCGGTGCTTCTACTGTCTCGCGTTTCTCCCAGTCCCTTGTGTGGAGACGCTTCAGAGGGCCAGAAGTGCAGGGTGCCAGGCACGTGTCTTGGGTGCAGACCCTCAGCATCTCGCTGTGCGGCTGAAAGCTTCATGTAAATTGACAGCACTGACACCGGTTTTACATAGGGAAAACACAGGACAACGCTTTACATTCAACGAGAATTTTTCCTGTCTCGGTTGTCACATTTCGTGCAAGTTTTTTAATCCACTGTACAAACCACTTGTTTTTCAGGAACAAGAGCTGCCCTTTCTCTTGCTGTCTCTGCTGCTGCGTGCCACCAGCTTGCGGTAAGGCAGCGCTTGTGTGAGGACACCCGACTTGCTCTAAGGTATAGCTCTTGTGCGAGGAGACCTTCGAGTAGTTCATTAACCAGAGCAGTCAAGAGCAAGGCTATAAATCCAGCAGTAAGCTTTGGCTAGGCACAGTGGTCGGACATGTAAAGTCAGATTGTTGTCTTTTTAAATACGGCGATGAAGAAGTAAGTCCTGTATTACTAAGACTGAGAGAGCAATTTCCTTCTGGCATATACTGCTCAACACTGACTGCCTCTGCCAAGTAAACGTTCTTCTGTAATTACTTGCTTCTTTTGCTAGCAGTGATGCTAGATGTCAGAAGAGCTCTGCTTCTCCCTAAGGTGAGGTACATTGACTCGCATGGATCCTGTTCTGCTGCAACTGGGCTGCTGAGGTACATTGGCCAGGATGTTTAAAATTTGCTGGATCTGCATACTGCAATCTGGTCTCCTAAGCAGGTAAACCTTTTGGATCTTTAGGCCATGGGACTGGTGCAGATCTTGTGTTTTAAAGGTAGTACTTTGCTGTCGTAGGAGCAAATACTCCATATAACCCTTTCCACAGACACAACTAGATCCATCTTACACTAAATATGCTATTTTCCCGCATTTCTGGACCAGTACTGCCTTCATCTATATGTTAGAAAGCCCTTTCTAATGCCCAGCCTGAACATATTCAATACCAGTTCATACCCGCTTGTCCTTGTGCTGTACAGTGTTTCAGTTAGGCGTTTCTCCTTCTCTTGCATTTAAATCTATACATTTAAAGGCAGTAGTCATAGCCACTCTCAACTTGTCTAGCCTATCAGTAAGTTTTGTTAGTCTCCTCCTGTAACACAGAGCCTCTGTAACTCAGAATTTTTCTGCACTAGATACAATTTAAATTCAGCTTCCTGCAGCACAGCCGACATGCAATGTGTAACAGGTTTTCACAAAGTATTGCCAGTCTTTGCAATGAAGCTAGTGTCTCCTAATTTCTTCCAAAACGACCTTTCCTCATACAGCCAATTTGCTCTCTATATGACCAAATCTCACTGATGGTTCAGGGTCACGCTGTGAGTGACTAATGCAGGCAACTCCTTCTATTTTTCTGTCATTTACAGTCCATAATAAAAATGCTTTTTATAAATGTCTAAGTGCATGACCTTATCTTTTCCATTACTGAATTTCATCTTGTTTCTGTTATTCCAGTCCCCAAGAATATGTCGTTTTCTCTGTAGGATATCCTGAACCTCCTTGCTATTGACAGTCCTGCCCAGTTCTTTGTGTCCAGAGCGCTCCCACCTTCGCAAATACAAGCTATTGGTCCCAGAACAAACTTCAAGAAACAGTAACGGTACTTCTCCCAGTTTAAACATTCCCCTTCCAGGGCAGTGGGTAGTCAGCTGTGGTGAGTTCCCAACTGAATTTGCAGCTTTGTTTCAGTTCCCCATGTCTTTCAGCTTAACTAGGCAATCCTGATGAAAGCTTTTAACAAGTTGAGATAGACTGTAGGTAAATCTCATGGGGTTTGGCTTTGGGGTTTTCGTTATTGTTATTTTTTGACTCCTGGGATGGATGACATGCCATTTTTTAGGTAGAAAAGCCACATCTGAATTGTGCTATCTGCCTGGATGCATCTCTAGCTATTCTTAAGTGAGTGATACAGTCATGCTTGATTGGCAAATTCACACTATGCCAGCTGGGTATTCATTCTTATTCTGTTCTCTGATACATGTATTAAAAAAAACCCTAAACACTTTCCTGCCAGCTAAAGAAGCAAAGGAACTCTGAAAGAATTTGAACAAGCTGCTTCTGTGACACAAATTGTTACAGGAAGAGGGAATGCCACACCAACAAAATGACAGATCTGGTATGTCTTTGAGATCATGCTAAACTCTGTCACATTTGGTACCTTTGGCAAGCAAATGTGACTTTATTGCAATTATACAATAATTTCACTTCTGCTCACCTCCAACTGCTCTTCTGTGGAAGCAGGAAGCTCTACAGATTGTCGAAAATTGTCATCCTTGGTGAGCTCTTGAACACCAACAGCAGTTTTTCAGTCTGCTGCTGGTGCACACACGGTTTCTGCCCTCCCTTCTTTTTCTCCAGCAATTGTAGGAAGATGCACAACCAAAGGGAAGCAGGGAATATGCAGGAGCAGAGAAGCTGCCAGACTAGTGAGAGTGATTTCATTTGCCAGAGGTCTGGATGCAATACAGATACACTTAACTGCGAAAGCACTGTTTTATTTTAGAGAATGTTTGTTTAGAGAACAAAATGGAGAAGAGAGATCTATAATTTAGCGAAACCATTAAAGTGTTGTTCGGAGCCCCCTGCTCCCCTATGCATCAGGCAATAGACTCCTGCCCTTGCCGGGTATTTTGCCAAAGAATTGTACTTATTAATCTCAACTTTCATTCTTAACCAAAAAGCATTCCAACTCCGGTAACTGTGAAGAAGACATCAAAAATGTTAAAGAGTATAAATTAGAACAGTGTTCACTAATCAAAGAATCACAGAAAGGCTGAAGGTGGAAGAGACCTCTGGAGGTGATCTGGTCCAAACCCCCTGCTCAAGCAGGGCTACCCAGAGCCGGTTGCCCAAGACCACGACCAGATGGCTTTTGAATATCTCCAAGGATGGAGACTCCACAACCTACCTGGGCAACCTGTTCTAGTGCTTGGTGACCCTTATACTAACAAAGCATTTCCTTGATGTACAAGGGGAACCTCCTGTGTTTCAGTCCGTGCCCATTGCCTCTTGTCCTGAACCAAAGATCTCGTTGTATAACCAAATCTAGAATCAGCTTCAACAAAAGCCTCAAGACGCAGGAGTCCTCTCATATAAACTATTTCACTTTTGATTTTTTTATCAAAAACACTCAGTTTGTCCAATAATTTAACTCATTTATCTGTCCCCTTTTTTTTCTACCCATCTTCTGTGCCCAAAATCTCAACCGACACCTACCTAAATCTGCCACCTTCAGCATTTACAACTTAAATAATACAAATGATGATTTTCAGCATACAATCCCATTGCATTCTGATAACAACAACAAAAAATGTTCACTAGCTATTAAATTTCATATTTAATTGATTCACATTAAAATTATTTTCCAGCACCACAGAATTTCTTCAGTGTTATTCCTGTGTGCTTCAACAATCAAGTGCATGGCAGAGGATTTAGAGCGAGGTCACTGTGTAGGACATGGGAGCGTATCCAACAGACCCTGCGCAGGTCTATCTTGCCACACTCACCACCTGCCATGCAAACATAATTTTGGAAAAGTTTTCCTGCCTGGAAGGCTCTTTGCTGAACAGAGAGAGTGTTAAGCACAGTACTGTCTTGCTCCTTCCAGTTTGGGACTAAATATGTGGCACCAGTCTCAGATCAATACTTGCCTTCTGTTAAAGTTTCACATGTCTGACTTTTGGTCCAGAAGCTTGATCAAGTGATCCAAGTATTTAACACTGCTCAAAGCTAGGAAAAGAGACAGTTTAGGCCAAACTGAAATGGCTGGCACAGTAATGAGGGCAGAGCGAGGGCGAGAGCTCAGGAAAGCTGGGCTTGATGCTGCTGCTCCTGGGAGGTGGGAAAGAGAAGATGGACAACGGCTTGTGCTCACTCCCCCTCAGTATAACTTGATCATGGCTCTGGGTCAAGCAACACAGGTACTGGTCCCTGTGCTGCAGCCTCCTTTTCCAGCACATAAAGCTGCCCTAAGTGCCTCACCAGTTTTTGAGGCAGCAACACATTCAGGGTAGTTGTTCCTGGGAAGCTGAGATCTTTTTCCCTTGTTGGGCTATGCCACTCTGTTCTGCATCTTATACTTCACTCTTGTAGTTCTTCTATTTCCCTCTTTTTTTTTCAGATGTTTACCTGCTATTTTTTTCTTCCCTAATTTTCTGCTTTTCACATCCCCATTCACCATGCTGCCAGATCTTTTTCTTGCAGTCACTTTGCCTCCTCTTTCCCAGAATATCTTTATTCAGCTGAAAGACACCACCAAAAATCCGTTTGGGTCAACAACGATTCTTAAAAGCCAGACTAGAGATACATTTCTGCTTGTGTTTTCATAGTGACACTCTTAGTTCATCTCCTGACTATTGTAATCAGGAACTCGTCCCCACACTAGCCTACTGGCCCACACATGTTACTGAATTTCCTGTCACAATGTCCCCACAAATCAAGAAATATTGCTGAGACCATTTTGCTGCTGGGAAAACCGGGGCACTGAGGGATTTCTTTTTTTCCAGCAACAGCCACAGAACACAAAGGATTCTGTAGCCACTGGGAAACAAAGTCCTTACCTTTCAAAACCCAGTTACAAACTCATGCTTCTCCAGGGCATTTTGATTCCTCCCAACACTAACACCTTCTGTTGACTCTTTTGGAGCGGTGGCAGGAACAGTAGTGGAAGCTTCAAAACATTCTCGGGGCACAAATATGTGTGACCATTTGGTGTGCCCATCTCACATTGTCATTACATACAGATTCTTGGTTCTCACTAATCCGTTCCAGTTTTTCTCCTTTCTTAGTTTATATAATAAAATACAAGTTGGCATTTAGCACCTTCACATTTTAGGTCTTTTAATCTTTCCTCATTAATCAATTCTTCAGCACATTAATCAGTTTGTTACCCTTTTCTCAGCTTCTTCTACTTTGTTGGCATCTTTCTCGTACTCAAATACTGCCAGACTCTAACCACTGATCGGTAAAAGTGTTTTCCAGTTGCTGATGAATGCTTTTGTCACTTATTGATCCGAGTATTATTTCAGTTCTTTGTTAGCTTGGACCTCAGTGAATCATATCTGGACTGCAGCTAATTCACAACACAGTAACTTGTGTATGCCTAGGTGTGCCAGGAACGTCAAACCTTATTCAGTTCTGCAGTTCTTCCACTGTATTCATAAAATAATGCCCACTTTTTAATCCTGCATTTAGCTTTTGGCACCCTCAAAAGCAAAAATTTAGTAAATTTCACTGAACTTGAACTGTATTGCCCCGACAGTACTCTGTATTCTGAATCAGATGGGTATTCAGTTTGCTTTAAGTGTAATCTTCACTTAATGAGTACTAGGGATCTTGTCAATTATGCCCTTTGCTTTGAGAATACCCTTCACGTTGTTATCTGCAATTCTTAATCAAAATGTAAAAGCAGATTAAAGAATGACATGTTTTATGCTGCATTTAATTGTCCCCAATGACTGGATTTAGTAGTACATTATACAGTGAAATATTCTCAAACATTTTTATCAAGGGGCTCTGTAACTTCAATTTTATTTTGTTTTAATTTTTGCTACAGAACCCCACAAGTGGATGCAGCATACAGCTTGTCAGCCTGCTAAAGACGTACAGAAAGGGACTATTACTTCCCTGCGCTGTGACAGTGTGTAATCAGAATTGCATAAGCTTTTCTTTATTGCTCTATTGCATTGCATTTCCCAGTCTAATTTTCTCCAGCCTTCTGCTGCTCTCATACTCTAGTTTTGCATAACTTTTCAAAGTTTATTAACCATTTCCACGATGCTGTACGTTGATTTCTATCATTATACAGTTAGTCTTCTCAAGCATAGCCATATGCATTGTTATCAATTGCTGTATTTCTCATGCTTGTATCATTACCAAACCGTCCAAACTTCATTTTCTTAGTTATTTTAATGATGTTTACGCAAAAGAGACATATTAAATTGTTCTTGATCCACATTATATGTAATGCTTATAAGCACAAAAGCAATTACAATATCATTATGTTAATATGTAACTATATACTTAGAAAAAAAATAACTGTCAGGAAGGAGAAACAGAAACTGTGTATTTTTTTAGCATGAACTGTGATTGTGGCATATAAAATAAGAATTAGGCAAGGTGCCAACTCTAACCTAATGCACGTTCAGGTTAATGAGAGATTAGAATAGCGACATTCTTAAATAATAATATATTCTTATCTTGTTTCTTCACAAAAATTCAGAAAGGACTTCCAAATCTTGTGGAAGCCTGGTGTACCTCCATTAACATAGTAATATGCTTTTTCCAGTGGAGCACGTCTCTAATTATTTGCAAGCCATGACTTATAAATGGGAGGTTTATTGGATTTCCAGAACCTTGTGAAATCTCCTTTGGTGGATAATAAAGCCAAATGAATAAATTTCCATAGGAACTTGTCTAATATGATTACATTTGTGCCCAGAAATAGGAGACTATTAGAGATTTAGACTGTCCGGAGCATCAGCTATCTTGCTCCATGTGTTTCTGTCTGTCTGCCTGCTGGAAGTTTTCAAGATGAGAACAAGACCCTTTGGGTGAGCTGTCACACCATCTGATGAGCGACAACTGGTGCACCTTGGTGAGGGTGCACCTGGAGATATGGTACTTTTGGCCAATGCCTGATAGCGGTTTTGTAGTGAATTAGGATAATTTTGCGATGGCTTGCCCTTTTTTTTTTAAAAAAAAAGAAAGCTAGCTGAACCAAGCATTTCCCATCAATCAGTCACACAACTCTAATAAAGGTCTGAATTCAGCTTCAGTCTTTTTGACAAAGTGATTTAATAAGTAGCCCCTTAATATCAATAGCGAAATTTCTACTTGGAAAGATAAGAGACGAGTATCACTTTTTGCAGATAACACAGATCTCTTGACTTACTGTAATCACATGGTTTGTTTGTACGCATCAGTGTCTCCTGTCCCAGCTTCCCCTCAGGACACGTTCTGCCTCTTCCCCTAGATGGGTATATTGTGATGAGCATTAATTTGCTCAAAGACCACCTGCTTCTCACAGACTAAAAGTACTTTCTGTTTAAAGACTGAGCTCCTTCAGAGGGACACTCCTGTGACAGCTCTGCTGGGTTTCGGTGGCAGGGTGCTGCTCTCTGGGCTTTCCTGGCCTCCAGCAGCCCACAGGGCTTTCCTCCTTGGGGCAGCTCAGCCGCTTGACTTGGGCACAGATGACTCCATCGTGGGGATGAAACCTCGTTGCCAAACTGCCTAAATATCCGGAGTCCCTGTTGTCTCCCAACATATCTCCGTTTCTCAAACACTTGCTGGGAGCATGGGAGGGCTACCTTTTCCTTTGGAGAGGCACGTGGCTGGTGTAAACACATTCAACAAACAGCATTTGCCTGTGCTCCTGCAGCAGCATTGCCCTATATTTAATGGCTTCTGTAGAAAACACAGGCAGCATCAGGGGGCAGATTCAGTAGGTATTGGACTGCAGTATCCATTACACGCAATTTTTAAATGTGGAACTTTTGTCTGCATCACAGGATGCTTCTAAGCTTGTAAGGTTCAAATAAGTCCTTCTCCCTGCCCCAAGATTCGTATTTTTTGTCGGGAAGTGGCACTAATTGCTTGTAAGTAGGGAGCAGGCTAAATTGGCTGAAATATACCAATCAATATGAAAGCACTGGCTAAAACTATTAAGTGAAATGCACTACATCTTACATAGAGAGAAATTATGCGACTATTGTGCAGCCCCAAGAGACGCAATGAAATGTTATTTATATTTGATTATTTCTTCCCTCCCCAAAAGACATGATGTTGTGGACACCGACGGGAATCATAGTTAACTTTCAGAATATCATTAATCCCTTTGTTCTTCATCAGGTCACGCATGCTATTGATGCTTGAGATGATGAAAGGACTTTTATTTCACAAGACCCTGAACTTGCTACACTCCTTGCTTTGACAAAGGGAGAAATGGAATTGCATCAGAGTCACAAAATCTGCAGATTGTTCTAAAAAGATGTATTTTACCAAAGCACTTTCTATGCCCAGTAGCATAATAGGTAGTGGACTTATTGTTGACACAGCTCTGGATATTTATATTCCTTCTGGAATAGCACAACATGATTCTGAATGTCGTGTGGAGCTTGACAATAGGATTGCGACTGAAGGCAAGAAAACTGGCTCTGAACTGTGTTCTGAATTTCAATCTGCACACAATGAACTTTTGCATGAAGGCTGAGGGGAAATGAGAAAAAACTCACTTTTATTAGTGGAGTTAAATTTTATGGAGCATTTTTTTAATCTTTCATTGATTAGTGACCAGTATCACTGAGATAACTCATTTTTAAAAGAATGTTTAAATGAATTTGTAGCAATGATGGCAGCATACAATACACTTTTAAGGCTCCATTCTTGGAATAAGAAATGCATCTGTTTATTCAGCATAATGCTTTAAATTGAGCAAAAGGATATATCACAGTTTCTTAATTCTATTTTTATCACTGTCACTTGAGGTGTTTGAAATGTGTAACATCTATATTACTTACGTACATTACTTTGAAATACATTTTAGTATGCAGGAAAGTATGTTTTCCATAGATGTATTGGTTCCAGTACCCTCAGATATGCACCCAGCTTGGACCGTTGTGGATGAGGAAGCAATTGCTTGAAACAGCTTCCTGTACACACCATCTTTTCATATTATACCCGCTTTTAGCAAGAATCCATCCCTGGGAACAAGTGGTGGAAGGGCCTCCTTATGCTGTACAGTTCCTCCGGCATAACGGCTGCTGGGCTGAGCTCAGAGCCAGACACGGGCAGTTTAACTGAGGAGAAAATGTTTAAGCTGTTCTCACAGTAAGAAAAAAGGAGCTTTTACTTTGACCTCCGGCGTGCATGTGCACTCTTTCAGAGCCTCATCACACACGAGGCTCCCACCCCACCAGGATGTTTTCCCCTATTTTCACCCTGGTCTCCACTTCCTCTTCCAGGACCAGACCCATGTGTTGCAGTCACGCTGCTCACACACTCACGCATGTGAAGAGGACAGGCTCGCTACCAAGAGAACCAAAAAGGACAAATCAACGACTTTGTCTCAGAGACGGATTTGGTGCCCTTCTCCTTTCAATACACACCTCTAGGCAGGATCAAAATCCAACTTCTGGCAACCTGCAGTAGCCAGAGCTGTCAAAGCCACATCCTTTGCTGCCTCTCTGAAAACCCCCTCTGCAAGGCAGATGGCGGGCCAGGAAGGAAAAGGAAACCTCATCTGCCACACAGGCCTTCGTTTTTGGAGTTCAGAAGAGTCTGAAAGCTCCTTGACGGGTAGCTTGACAGACCTCCCCACTCAGCTGAGAGGCTGGCCACAGCAAGGCTGGCATGGCAAGAAATACCGCAGCTGGTGCTTACCAGAGCTGCTGGTTCTGGCAAATCAAGAGAGAAATGGATTTGTCACATCCCTGATTTATTTCAGTTTAAGATTGAAATGAACTGTGAGGAACACTGTAGTCATAGTGATGATGAACAGCACAAGTGCACGTGAGCGTGTATTTTATTAGAAAACTATTGCTGTACATATTCGGTATTTGCTGACTGACTCCTGTAGGCAATAAACACTCTTCTAAAATATCACTGTCTTGGTGATGGGTTTTTCTACATTATTTTAAGATGAAAAGGTTTCAATTTCCAGAATTTCCCCCCAGCCAACACTTACATGGACTTAGCTTTATGTTTTTCAAAGAGATCATACAACTACCCACTTGAAAAAAATACCTGTTTCTCTTAAGTATTTCAATGCTGAGTTGAAAAGCAGCTTACAAATACCTATGATACATAGCTAACAATCCCACCTAATTCTATCATATGCACTTGGGCATCTAAGGAGAAAACAGTATCACTGATTTGCTTCCATTGTCCTAAAGGCTATTGCGAGAGAAACAGAAAAAGTCTCCTGTTAATTTACGATATCTGTGAGGAATGATGTGCAAGATGTCTTCACAAGAAAAGATTAGACCTGAGATAAAATTTTAATAAACTAATTTTTATTTTGGTTCAAAAAATTCTTATTTTTATGGCTAGACAAATGAACATAAATTACTAATGTTAAAAAGGCATTTTTCCACTAGGGGAGTGAAATAATCCAGCAGTACTGTAGCATGGTGTTGCTATTTCAGATGTCTTATAATCAGTTTGAGCTATCTGAGTAATGAGATACAGCCAGAGCTTTGTTAGGGAATAGATAATCTTTTTAATATTGCAAAAAATGTAATTAGACAAGGAAATTTAATATGAAATTAAGAAAAACGTAATACAAAGCCATAAAAATAGGTACTTGTTATGTGTAGGCTCTAAGACATATTTATAAATTTGTTGACTCATAAGATACAAAAGGCCAGTCTCATCTAGAAAAAAACCTGCTGCATTTGGAGATACTGTGCTGCCCCCATCAATGTCCTGCCTAGATCCAGACCAGGATGTACTAACTACTGTTTAGACATGCAAATACTGTATACATTGTGTGTAATAATACACAAAGTACTTCAGAAAAGCTGATCTTAGAAGAATAGGTAAAAGGAAATTTAGGAATGACATCTGGAAGTTTAGGTAAGTCCTCAGACTAGAATATGTTGGGCAATATTTTACTAACACTTCCAAATGCCCAGAAACCTAGTGGATCCTCATGCTCCAAAGAGCCCAGCATCCAGCAGTTTCTGGATCCGGGCTCTCTGGGAAACCTGTTCGCCTATTTTGATGTCTAAATGTCAATAGCTTGCCGAACTCTTCTGAAAAATCCAGTGCTTAGAGTCTGTTTCGTTTATTGCCCATTTAAAGTAAAAGCTGTGACAAAGACGGTTCTAACTAGCAGAGAAATGCAACTTCTCTTGCAGCGTCTTCCCACCACCTTCCAATTGCTCCTAACTGGTGTACTAATTTATTCTGGGTAGTAATGTTCCAATTATGCTTTCAGCACAGCAGCATTTTCTTTTGAAATGAATCAGCAAGCTCTGTTGTATTATTTTAAACTCCGCATGGCAAGGCACGAAGTGGTGAGACCCTTATTTAAGATAATGAGCATTTTTCCATTATAAAATGTCTTGCAGCACTATTTAAGGAACTGTCATTTCTCCATGATTTACAGTTTAGCACCAGGATTTGAGTGAAAAAGCCAGGATCCCTTTTGTTGGCTTTATAAAAAACTGAAAAGGGCAAGTTACCGACTTTCAGGCCCTGGCATTTTCCACATATAATTTGTTTTGTCCAACCTGAAACACTGGCAAAATTGCTTAAAATTCCATAAAACCTACTTCTATGCTGTTCCGACATTTCAAGATAGCATTGCACATGGAGGAGATGCTGACCATCCAGCCACCCTTCCATCCCCTCAGACCACCAAAATATTCCTTGGTCGATGGCAGATGTGCCCTGAACTGACTGTGCACAACGTACCTGCTTACTTCACAGAGCATGTGGCAGTGCCCACAGTTTCTCAAAGCCACATCTGTAGTTGGAGAGATAAAACCTTGGTGAGGAATTGCTGAGGTCAAGGCAGGTCACCACAAAGGCTTTGCTTGCATTAGCAGGTATCGAAGACCATTGAGAGCAGATCTGTAAAGCGGCTGGTTCTGAGGACCTTCCATCCTTGCAGTACACATCTGAGGATGTCTTCCTTCAGCCAGGTTGAAGTTGGTCCCATGGACTGCACACCTATTGACACCTGGACTGCACCTTCCAGTTTAGCTTCATGCCAAAGGAATTAAATCCGTGTGTTCGAGGAGCTCTCCGTAATGTGAATCAAAGCATGATCATTAAGGAGAACTGGGAAACCCACTCTGGGGTTGCACTACTCATCCGAGCTCGCATAACAAGGCAGATAGACACACTCAAAAGAGAGCAAATGGCTGTGTTTTCTGTAACTGAAAGGTGTCACTTCTCTCCAGGGAGGTTTGCTGTGTTCTGCTCCGCAGGGAGATGATCTTCCAGGAGAAAGATGATGAAAATCCAATGCCGGGTGAGGAGCTGCGGCTCTGGTGCGTTGCTGCTGTTCTCCAGCTGAACTGAAGTGCCAGGGAGGTGTGGAGAACTGAAGAGAAGAAAAGGCTAACCTGCTGATGTTTACAAACAAAAGTTACATCTTAAATTATATCAGTCTGAACATTTGCTTTACTTACTGAGTATTTATTAGCAACACAGTGTAGGAACCCACAGAAAGTGAATGGTGTAACTTCTGAACTTTGCTCTCTGTTTCTAAGGAAATAGCAGGAAAAGGACGGTGTACTACTGCGTGTTTCCAGAACCCTGTTAACTCCAGCACCCTTATTGATTGTCTTATAATGTAGAATTATGTAGCATAGTTGTATCGATTTATCACTTAAAAAGTGGTTCTGTTAGGTCTGATTGCCATTTTCATTTCATTTTCCGTTGAAACCAAAGCCCAGCTGATTGAAGTGCGAATACATGGCAGCTGTGGCCAAATTTTTCTTTGAATTCGAACTAACTATTCCAACACCCCTCAGCCTGAGCTCTGGCCCCAAGAGGGTCACACAGACTCAGCCCTGGCAGAAATGAATGCTGTCTAGGAAATTAGCACTTATTAGTCACCAGGAAAAGTGTATCTGAATTGGAAAGTTCTCTTTCACTTGAAGCAAAAGGTTTCACAGTCCAACACACCACCTCACTAATGACTCTGGCTAATATCATGAGATGCTAATTATGAAAATGCCTATGGGATGTACTCATAATTAGTTAGACTGCAAAAAAAAAAAAAAAGGTAGATATATTCTCAAAAGATCTGCTCATACAGAGCCCAGATGACAGAAAACCAACCACACGCCCCATACATAAACATTTATTTTCTCACTTGCCTGTATAGTATATTCTTGGATCACCAGTTCCTTTCTTTAACTTTCCCTCTCTCTGCCCTTAAACTTTCTCAGTTGTTGGCCTCAAATGCTGAAGTCTATTTATTATTCATCTTACCATGGCACTTTGGGAGAGAAGCACAGCCTTTCATTTGAGAGCTTCAAAAATGACATGAAAACATTTCAAGTAGAAATTGATCCCTTGTTTTTGCTATCCTGAAGGTCTATCCTGAAGGACTGCGGTCCCTGGGAAGGACCCAGGCTGGAGCAGGGAGCAGTGTGAGGAGGAAGGAGCAGCAGAGAGGAGCTTTTATGGACAGACCACAGCCCCCATTCCCCATCCCCCTGTGCTGCTTGAGGGAGAGAAGTTGGGAATGAAGGAGTGAAGTTGAGCCTGAGAAGAAGAAGGAACAGAGGGAAGGTGTTTTAACTTTTGTCTTTGTTTCTTACTACCAACTCTATTTTAATTGGCAATAAATTAAATTAAATTAATCCTCCCAAGTTGAGTCTGTTTTGCCCATGATGGTAACTGCTGCATGATCTCCCTGTCTTCATCTAGACCCACAAGCTTATTTCAACCAATTTCCTCCTCCTGTCCTGTTTGAGGAATGCGGGTGGGTGGCCGTCTGGCAGCCCACCAAGGTCAACGAACCACAACCAGCAAGCCTCCCTGTCCGACTAGAAGGGGGCAATCAGAAAATTTTAGGAAGCTGAGAACTGAATCCAAACTCTGGTAGCTGCAGAGCAGCTGATGTATTTTAGGGTGAAATAAAGAATATTTTAAAGTTTACCAACTAAAGGTCAGTTGAAAGGTTTAGTGTTTGTTATAATAAACATTTTGAAAAATCTTAGAAAACTTAGGGGGAAAAGCTTGCAGAAGTTTTTGGTGGGATCAGTCAGTTTCTAGCTGAACTGAACCTTGGCCGGCTGTTTCCATTGTTCTATGACAGAAGGGCTCAGTAGTGGCTGATGAGCTGTTCGTGACTTTATGAAATATTCAAGAGCAATCCCTGTGCCAGGACTGTATGGACATGACTGGCACCTGGGCAGAGCTGGAGCAGAGGTTGCTCAGTAAATCCTCAGCAGTATGAGGAAGCAAGACGGAAAGCGCCAGGCCCCTAAAGGATCCAGCTGCACACCAAGCCCACCACGATTCCTCCACAGATCATCTGGGGAGCCACTTGTTGCCTTCCATTTGTGAACTGCACCTGGAGTTTCTGCATCTCACCATCCTCAGGTAAGCAGTATATACCTTCTAATCACTGCCCTTGTTGCAAGGCCTCAGAAGATTCAGACGCAGATTTTAGTTACCGCACACACAAAATGTGTTTGCATTTGTTTGCTTACTTTATACTTGACAGTGTTGCAGCTATGCTGGAAACTTAACTTTTATATCAGGTGGATACTTCTGAATCCTCAATGCTGAGTCAGAAAAATTGCAGTTCTTATGTATGAGTCATCATCAATTTTACTATTTTAGATCAAAGAAAGCAAAACCACCTGGATTTTGTGGCTTCTGTGACTTACAAAATTATAATAAATCTGAAGTAATTTCATGCATATACTTTAAGGAAGTTATGTAGGTTTCTGAGGCTTCTAGGTCACACAAGATGCAATTTTCTTTAGCTGTTTCCATCCTCATATTTCAGAAACTGATATTTGTGTATAATTCTACTTAGATTGGTATGCCTTTTTTCCACTTATATATGAAATGTCAATCATTTCTGCTTTCAGTGGAGGTAAACAGTTATGAAATTTTCTGTGGACTGACACATATGACATTGGATGAAGAATCTCTTTCTCGTCTTGTCTAAAACAAGTCATTTATTCTGAAAATATAGATATATATCATACCTTTTGTGAACTGTGACATAGCAACACAAACATATTCTAGATTCAGGGAGATAGTTAAGTAGTCCTAGCCACATGCAAGTTGTACATATTTTGAAGCTACTGCTTACAGACTAAGACACTATTCATCTTAACAAATGAGAATATAATTCAAAAGCAATAAAAAGTGTGGGAAGATTATTGATATCTGAGGTTAAATTTTGACTGAGCCAATAGCTCCACAATAATAGTGGCCTTTTCACATAATTCCTAAATGAAAAGCTGTTAAGCAGGCAAGAACTAGTAAAGAAAATAAAACCCCTCATATTTCTATTCTGGATGAGAGTATTACATCTCTGGACAAAAATGGAGGAACGCAGAGCTGTCCCGGTACCTGGAACACCACTCTGGGGTCAGGGTCCTCCATGAACTCTCCCACACAGTGTAGTGACGCGACCTTCCTACAAACTGCTCTAGGATGGGACCTTTTTGCTCCCTTTTTCCTGTCTTTCTCGCTGCTTAACTTTGTGCAAAACAATTAAATACCTGCTGGCCCAAGGAGAACGTTCTCTTTGTGGAAAAGACGAGTTACACGCTGTCAGCCAGAGTGGAACACTTGTCTTCCAGCTCTCTTGTGTGGACCATAAAATTCATGGTGTTCCCCCAGGTTTTGAATAAAACCCTGCTTTTACAGCCTTCTGAAATAAAAGGCTGTTCTACACATTTTTGTTTGTTATAGAAAAGGCTTAGGCACTTAAGGTTAAAATGTTCCAGGTCAATGAAACCCTAAACTCCTGCAGTTCAGGGTTAGGTGGCTACATGGTGCTACTTAAGAGACTTCTGTGTTTCCTGCTAGCTAGATGAAGTGACTCCCGGTTAGACTGCGGGCCGTGGAGCATCTTAGATACCCGTACCCCTTCAAGGAAACAAAACACACCATGTGCGAGTGAGGATCTTACGAATTTTTCTAGCCAAGAATTAGGTACGTTAGTTTCCTAACAAACATCAGCAAGTAACGTTCAATGGGTGGATGTCCTTACACTGATAGCCCGTGTTGATGCATCATTATGTTAGACACCGAGTCCTCGCCTCTAGCATGGCTGAGTCTTCCAGATAAGACCAGCTCTTTTGCAGTCTGTGCGCCTTTCAGTCTCTGTAACTGCTGTTGTATGAAAAATAGCACCAAATAGTTCAGATTTATAGAGAATAATATTAGTACTTCGAAGAAGGAGAACCTTCATGATATAAATGTCGCTATTAACATTTTAAAAGAAAAAAATGATACACTTGAGAGAACTGAGTAGCCAGTTATAATGGCTTTATTAAAACTCACAGCATGCTGAACTCACAGTTTAAGAAATGAGATCTCTGCTACTGTTTACAGACATTAGGTATTTTTTATGAATATAAAGAATATTTTTGTCTCCACACTAAATGATTAAAAAGAAAGCAGGGCATCTAGTGCAATGAAACTGCTAAAACAACCGTTAAAACACTTCAAGGAGCAAATGTAGCCATTCTTTCACTGCTTTGGTCTTCAAGTGATGGAAATTAGGAAGTTTCAAAGATCCTTAAAGAAAAGGAATACTTTTTTTTTTTTTTTCATCTTAACTTATATGCATATCCACGGTCTTACACAATGATGCAGACTTCAGTCTGAGATCTAACACCAAATGTTTTATTTAGGACAACAAGATTGAATCTAGTCTCTCAAAAGATGCCAGTTAAAACAGCACACGTATTTCCACGTTTCCAATACTTTCCTACTCACAGCCCTTTTTAAGCATCCTTTTGTCTTTAAAAGTTTAGCCAAACCTTATGCATTTCCTGCTCAAGAATATCCTATATGAATATTTAAAAGTGCTGCATCTTGCTTTTCATTCTATATAATATGACAATAAATGTAATAACCTTTTCTGAATGCAATGGGAAGGTGCACATCTGTGCGGCAGTGAGAACTTTTTAACAGCATTGCTGAGCTCTCATTTGCGACTAGTTTTACACAATTCTCATTTCTCTAAGATGTATGTGCATAGCATGGCAGATGAATAAATCTAATGTAGGCAAGCAAGAAAGTACAATGTGTTTTCTCTAACTATACTATTAATCATTACATGGTCTCTGTTACATTGACAACTGCAGCATAAAGTTAATTTCTCAAAGAAACTCTTTGGTACACCAGGTCATTCTCATATTCTTACGGATTTTACAGATAACATATTCTTACAGATTTTTCTTTGATAAATCTGGTACACACACTGGTTACATGTTTTAAAACAGGGCCAAGGACCATTCATTGGCCACGTGAGGTCAAACGACACAGCAGGCTTCATC
The DNA here is from genome assembly GCA_002844005.1 of Limosa lapponica baueri. Lineage (NCBI taxonomy): Eukaryota > Metazoa > Chordata > Aves > Charadriiformes > Scolopacidae > Limosa > Limosa lapponica. The sequence goes on along the minus strand of KZ505645.1, from coordinate 1,504,295 downwards.
TCCAGATGACTCTCTCTCCCCTCCCCAGGGTGGCTTTGTCTGCATTGCCTTAAGAGGATGGTCCCCTTGCACTTCTACTCCTCAGTGCCCAGGCACTCCCAAGGAGACAGCTGGTTGGCAGAGGTCAAAAACGTGCAAGGAGCATAACAAACAGTATGGATCATCTCAGGCCAGTGCTCAAGCCTGTACTCTGGTACTGTTTCATTAACTACTGTAGATGTGGCTGTAGTGACTTCTGGAAGGAAAGTCCTTCCAACGCTTCATCTTGAAGATTTAGCATATATCTATGCAATGCTTTTTCCCCTGATGTTTGAAGGAGAACTTGGATCAGACTAGGATGAAATGGTGTATTTCCATGTTTCTTTCAGTACTTTGGTCATCCTAAAGCAGACTTATCTAACTAATATTGGTCTCACGATGGTACTGCAAGGTCTTATGGGTTATATGGTAAGGAGTTTGGGTTGAACACACATGTCCCACTTCATCTGCAGTCCATTCACACTCCAAAAATGCCAGTAACAAGAATTCATGTAGGAGCTTGAACTTCGCTATCATGCTCTGCACATTGCCCAATCCTTAAGCCTGGGCCCAAGTGTGTTCTAAGACTTGAGTATTAACCAAGTAGGGGCTCAGATGCTGGCTTCATCTCAGAGTTTATATATGTCCTTACAATGACATGGGCTGAGGCCAATGGTATGAGCTTCAACAAGGTCAAGTCTGGTGTCCTGCACTTGGGTCAAAACAACCCCATGCAGTGATACAGGCTTGGCAAAGAGTGGCTGGAAAGCTGCCTGGTGGAGAAGGACCTGGGAGTGTTCGTTGACAGCCAGCTGTCACAGGAAAGGCACTGAGATTCTGGAGTGAGTCCAGAGAAGGGCAACGAAGCTGGTGAGGGATCTGGAGAACAAGTCTTATGAGGATCGGCTGAGGGAATTGAGATTGTTTAGCCTGGAGGCTGAGGGGACACCTTATCACTCTCTACAATTACCTGAATGGAGGTTGTAGTGAGGTGGGGGCCGGTCTCTTCTCCCAAGTAACAAGTGATAGGACAAGAGGAAATGGCCTCAAGGTGGACCAGGGGAGGTTTAGGATGGATATCAGGAAAACCTTCACTGAAAGGGTTATCAAACAAAGGCACAGGCTGCTCAGGGAAGTGGTGGAATCACCATCCCTGGAGGTATTTAAAAGGCAGGCAGACACGGTGCTTAGCGACATGGTTTAGTGGTGGGTTTGTCAGTGTTAGGTTGATGGTTGGACTCAATGATCTGAAAGGTCCCTTCCAACCGAGATAATTCTATAATTCAATTCTATTACATGAGGAAAAATTCATTTGAATGTGCTGAGAGATTGTGACAATTGGTTCACAGGTACTTCAGCAGTAGCTAGGAGCTAACTGCTTTTTACTCTCTCAGCAGTAACACAGGGTTGTGTCAGGGTCTGAGTAAACCCAGGCTGGCATTTCCACAGCATGCAGCATTTTGGTCATCATTGGGCTGCTGCAACCACCTCTAAGAGGTCTTTGCAACCAAGTGTTAATTAGATGAGCTATTAGGGACAGGAGTAGCATAAGCCATTCCCTTATTTCAGCACTAACTGATCCCAAGCATATTGAAGTCACTGAAGGTCTTTTTATTGATATTCAGTGAACTTTGGATCAGACCTTGGGTATAGCTCAGTTACGGCAGACAGTAATGATATTATGCTCTTTTGATGTTGTAATATTATGCATTAAGTATTGTAGACATGGTGTATTAGTAATGGATACTGTTCTGCACTTTCCTTTCAACCAAAGTACATATATAGCAAACACTGCATCAGGTTCACCCTGCTTTTTCTCATTTCCATAATATTCCCATGTCATAATAGTAAAAATTTGCAATTCCCTTTCAAAGCCTGCTGGACTTTCTGACTCCATGACATTTATCACTAATGAAGTGTTTGTGTGGGCTGCAGCATATCTTTTGTCAATTTTAAATATTCTGCTTTCACATTTTGTTTTCTGCTTTGTTACTTTCTTAATGTTCACAAAGTCTGCTTACTTTACAGTATTCAATATATAGATTTTCCACAATATTCCTCTTTTAAAATTCTTATTATATACAGATTTCTCTCCTCTCCCACACATACTCTCTTAATTTTCATCACTGCTGTCAAGCTTGTCAAGAAAAATAACCAAATCTGAACCAAGGATTCAGGCTGCAGATATGCTGTAGCAATATAGCAAGTCACACTTCACATACATTTTCTTAGGTAGAGTCATGCCTACTGCTTATCCTATAAAGGGATTTTGATCTGCTTAATCACTATGAGTCATGACAATATGTATTGTACTGCATGGCCGTGGCAGAGCACTACTATATGCCCCTGCCATAGTGGGGTAGATCATAGATTACTGTTTGAAAAGGGAGGTATGCTATGTACCCTAAAATCCTCATACTTAGGTTGCTTACCAGCCCCACTAAAGGATGTGCAGGAGATGCTTTTCTTCTACTACCTCAACCATGAAGACCTAAAATTCTCTTTCCTATGCTGCTGCCCTCAGCAGAAGAGAAAAAAAATAGCAAATTGCCCCTTCATGTTGCCACTGCAGCTGCTTTTAGAGGGAGAAGGCTGTGCAAAGCAATGCAGGAAAAAGTAGGTAGGAAAGAAGACAGAGAATGCTGTGCTGTGGAAGATGTAGGATGATTTCATCTTCGGCTTAAACCTGTAACATCATCTGTTCTTCTTTGAACACATTGCAGCTGACTCCATGGGGAGTCCACTCTACCAACTATGTTGGTTTATTTGTCTTTTGAGGTCCCCCTATCATTTTAATAAGTTTTGGGGGAAAAACTATACTCCCCAAAATTCATTGTAAGTATTAGATTGCAGAAAATATTAGAGAACAATAGACACATCTCTGTAAAATGGCTTAATTCAAGTTACTTTTTAAGTTATTTTTCAGTTCACGGTGTTTTCACAGAGCTGTGTTTGGAGGGCACAGTTAGATAAATACATTTCTTCTGCTGTGCTACAAAAACTTGAGATTATTCAATTTTTGCTCAACTGAAATACAAGACCCTTTTCAGTGACTACCCAGGAATTAGATGGCACTTTCTTCTTACCCTCCCTGCATCTGCCATTCCTTCCCTCAGATAATTGATAGAACAGACGGGGTAAAATAAGTAAAATAAGCTGTTCTTCAGCAACACTATTTTTCCTGCTTAGAAGCAGAAAATATGGATAACTTGTAACTATTCTTATTTTTTATCTCAGTAATCTTGGGGTCTTGTATTTAAAGCAAACACATACCCATTATACAGCAGCCCATTGGCAGATGCTAACAGGCAGCATATTAACTTATGCAGGGATAATTATGTTTAACTGATATTAATGGGTAAGGAATAATTAATACGAAGGTCGATGTAGCATGTGTAAGCTTTTAGAAATGCCAATCTTTAGCCTATCAAGAAAAAAAAAAGTAAATGAACCCTTTAGTGCGGCACTGCTGCCCTGAGGAAACCTTAAAAAAAATACTCCAGAAGGGAAAACAAGAAATCTGGGCCTTAGAAGAGCTCATGGAAAGAAATCAAATGTTTTCCAGAGGTGGAAACATCGTGCTCTGCAGTATAGTTCTTCCATGGAGACAGAGATGACAGAGATCTGTTGCAAATGATCCCTGGTCAAGTGTCCAAGTGTGCTGGGGAAACATTCTGCTTATCCATGGCCATCAGTCAATCTGTCTCCAGCTGACAGGTTTATTAACCTCGTAACGAGAGAAAATAAAAGTGCTCATGTAAAGAGGCAGTGAATATTTCCACTTAAGATTTATGAGCTTTTTCATGAAAAAGAGAAAAAATACTATATTCTCATCTGAAAAGTCACTTGTCAATTCTCAGAAGTATAATGGGCTTGTTCATTTGGATATTATGGATTATTTAACTGCTAGTTTGTTCTATAAGGGCCTATTTTTTTTTTTAAATACAAATATACACATAAATATATGTATGTGTGTTATTTATATGGGCAGCATTCCAGGTGAAGTTAAAGATGTTTTCTACAGAGAAAATGAGGGAACAAACATCCATTTGATATATCCCGAGACTTCTTTGAAACAAAGAAAGAAGGAGATTCTACCACTGAATATTCCAAATGGTCAGGTTAACAGGCTTATTTATGAAGCAACTTTCCGAATATCTTATAAATTATATATGCTAAGAGTTTTTTTATTATTACTATGTCTAACATTTTTCAACAGCTCAGTTTTTTAACACATATCACAACTGGGCTATGACTTACTAGTAATAACTGTTGTTATTACTGTAATGTGATCACTTTCCTAAGCAAAGTCTGTGATGCCATGGTTGCATTTAGGACATTGTAGCTTCTACACTTTTTGTAATATTAATTACACTTACATATTTTAATTAAGCTTATATACTTTCAATGAATAATTATGAATTGAATGCTCAACCTTATCCTAAAATCACCAGTGGTTTAGTGGATAAACATGACCAACATACTAAAGTTTTCAAACAAAGAGATGCTGAGTCAAATGTGATTCATGAATTTATGCTTCAATTTATCCTACTTGGTTCAGCAATCACTGACACAGGCCAAGACCAAACTTAATCCAGTCCTTGCAAGAAAATTAACTTGTAGTCTAGAGACACAAGGGATTATATTTAATAAAGCTTAGAAAAATAGGAGATGTTAAAGAAAACCTGTGACTGTTAAACTGTACTACAGCAAATGATGAAAAATAAGTTTTAACATTGAAAACATTCATTGGTATACTCACACGGAAAAAGAGGCAAAAAAGTTAGTGTTTATTTGATTTAAATCCGTTTTTATTTAGGTATTTCCGATGCCTGGCCAAAGCTTAGTCTAGCTAAGATGCCAGACACTAAAAAAAAACCCAAACAAGGTACAAAGGAGTAATCCTTCGGAGAGAAAATGTCCGTTTTCATTTCACACCTTTCTTAGCCCAGATAAATATTGAAAGCGCTCAGACACATCTTTTTAGATTGTATCTGGACAATAACCTGAAATGTATCATTTAGCTTCTATTTCATTTGGTAACACACTTCATATGTGAAGGAATAATCATTTTGACTGTTACTAAACAGGAATAGTCTAATAAAGCTTTGCTTCTTTCTCAAGTATTTCACAAAAGGCTTTACTTTTCTTGGTGTGGAATTACAAATACTGAGTTTATGACTGAATCCATTCTATTTAATGAGTTGATATGACCCATTACTACTTATTCAAATCCTGGGAAATGTAGTGTTCTGGAACAAAGTGATCCACATTGCAATGAAAAAAAGAATGCATACCTCAGAAATATATTATTACTGAGCAGAATCTGCTATCAGGATGCTACAATGCATTTATAAATAATGCATGAAATTGCCTCATTCGAACTATTTCCAGACCTCTCATGGTGTCAGAGTCCAACAGTCTCTCACTAAGTTCTTTTAGATATTCCACACAAGGAGGGTTTAATGCTTTAACACTGAGTTTACTTATTTGATACATCTGGTGTTACATGCCATTTTGATTTAGAAGAGTGAGACAGCAATATGCTGAAATCACAACACAAGCATAATAGAAGAATTGCAACCTACAGCTAAACCACAAGACAAAGGGCATGCCCATCGCTGGTCTCTGTGTCCTCCTTGTCATGAAGAACATCTACTCCTTTGAAGAATTCAGTGGCCTTTGCCATGAGACCTCTTGACCTTGCCTTTTACTTCATGGTAGACTAGGACTCAGGAAGCTGCATACTGCTCTTGTTCTGCAGGGTTTTGGTGCATTGAGACTTAAAAGTATGCATTTTAGATTCTTCTAATTATTCGATATTTGACTTTTCAATCCAATAGTCCTTTCACATAGTTATCTCAATACAATTCAAAATTTACATTGCAGTAATACTCAGAGGAATCAAGTACCTTTGTAATTTCATTGTACTAGACACTGTCTGAAAGCTTATGAATATACATTTCAGGTCTGTAATTTTAGAGAAGTGACTAGGATACAGATTACTTGAAGACTATATTATGCTAAATGTATGCATTTGCTTCCTAGGCACTTTCTTATTTTCTCTTTTGCAGAACTTTCCTCCTCAGCACAGACTTCCAATCCAGTATACCTGCAGAAGTTCTATTTTTCTAGTTTGCTGGGCTACCGAGATTTATTATTTTTGGAAAATTACCCACGCTTTTCAAAGGGAAAGTTAAAAACTAGGAGACCTTTTTATTTTTTAAGGACCTAGCACTTTTAAGCAATTCACAGTGCAAACTCTATCCTTCAGAAAGATATATTCCTTAATACTATTCTTGATCTGGGTCAATTTTCCTCATACTGTAATGGCTAGTCAGGACTTTACAATTTCAAGAACGAATTCTTAGATCAAAGCTCAGTGACTCCAATCAATACTAACTGTGCTTCAACATCACCCACCACCCAGTTAAGACAAGTGATGCCACCGCCTGTGACCTCCAAGACAGCCTATATTCCTATATTCCTATCTGTGGTAGTCTCTAATCTAGACTAACTTTCACTTAAACAGAACAGAAAATAAAACTAACAAGCAAAGGTCCTGCTGCTGCATTTGTTCAAAGGAATAGAAGTGAAACCTAGAAACTCAAGTTCCTCTGCCATGCACAGTTCTCTCTAGTGGACCTTTTCGTTTGTGCAGCTCAATGATGACTGTTTCCAGCATCTCATTATTTTCTGGTTTGCAGTACACCATTCTCATCCACAGGTTTCCTTTCTTGGCCCCTATTTCAATTACGCTCTCACAAATTTTCCTTCTCCCCACTTCCTACTCTCTGTATCTAATGACAGGGTCACATTTTTGCTTTGAACACCATACTGGTGAAACTCAATCAGTGTCAAAACCAGCAAATGGAGACACTATTGAATTGTATAGGAATTATCAGCTCCAAATGAGACACACTATGGAAACATAGTAGGTATGGGTTGAGAGCAAAGACTTAGGAGTCAAACATCTGCCGATTTCACTGAGTCACAGAGCCCAGGGAGGGCTGAGAAGGGACAGCTGGGAAGCTGCCCCATAGCCACTGTTCTCCTGGGCTACCTGGTTTACAAACTCCTGGCCTCCAGGAGGAGGTTACAGATGACCTCATGATGTCTGCTAACCCACCTCTGGTCTACTGGATTGCTACATGATAATAGAATAATTCGCATTGCAAGGGACCTCAGGAGGTCATCTGATCCAACACCCTGCCACCAGCTGAGTCAACTATGAAGTATGGTGGGCAGAGATGCGCTTTGCATCCCTTTCCTTTGCCCATCTGGCAAGGATGGGGGGCACTCTGGTCTTTTTTCCAGGTCTCACAACTGCCCCCGATCCACCAATCCCCTCCTGTTGCCCCATGATCTTGCAACGATGCTTGAGAGTGTCCCTGCAGAGCTGGGGGCCAGTCCCAACAGCAGTCTTAGAGGTCTCCCTGCCATCCTGTGCACTTGTGGTAATGTCTGAGTTGCTAAAGGTGACCTGAACTCTAGCTTCTTCGCTTGTGTGCATCATCACGCATCATATTGGACCAGCAGCCTAGGTGACCAGGCAAGTCAACTATTATGAGGTCAGACCAGGCTGCTCAGGGCTTTTTCCACTTGGGTTTCAAAAGCCTCCAAGGATGAAGACTCTCATGGCAACCTGTCCCGTTGCAGAACTCTCTTCATGGGGAAAATGGTTCTCCTTACATAGACCCTGAACCTCCCTGTTTTCAATTTATGCATGTTGTTTCCCATTATCCTGCCATGCACCATTGAGCCCAGCTGAACTCCATGTTCTTCATGACCTCCATGTAGCTATGGGAACAGCGACCCCAGAGCCCTTGCCTCCTCAAGCAGAACAAAGCCCGTTCACCCTTTCCCCTTACAGGACACATGTTCCAGCTCCTGGCCATCCCGGTGGCCCTCCACTGGACCTCCTTCAGTTTATAAATGCTTTTCTTGTAATAAGGGGCTCAAGACTGGACGCAATACTCTGGAGAGGGTCTAACGAGCACCAAGTCAAGACAGAAAATCACTTTCCTTCATCTAATGCCTATATTGCTGGTGATGCTGTGGGCGTTCTTTGCTGCCAGGCCACACTGCTGCCTGATGTCCAGCCTGCTGTCCACCAGGATTCCCAGGTCCTTTTCTGCAGAGCTGCTCCCCCACCATTCAGACCCCAGCCAGTACTCTCACAAAGGCTTCTTTCCTTCCCAGGTGCAGCACTTGGCATTTGTCTTTGCTGAATTTCACAATGTTCCCAGCCATCTCTCCAGGCTTCCTGGGCTGCTCTGGATAACAACCCTGCCTGCGAGCGCATCGATCGGTCCCCCCTGTTTGGTGTCATCTGCAAACCCTGTTGCCTCCCCCAGACGTTCAACAGTACAGCCCCCATAACCAACCCCTGGAGTACTGGGCTCCAGGGGCTGTACAATCCCTTCCCCTCATCAGGGCCCCATCTACTGGGCTGGTGTCTTTCTCATGGTGGGGAGCCCCAAGCATGGAGCCAGCCCTTCTGCTGTGGTGTCACAAATGGCTGAGGAGAGGGAAGAAATGGGGCCCAGGCACTGGGCTGCACCCACGCTGAGGGCACCAGCCTCCCCTTCTGTGCGGCATCTTGTGTTGTCAGCTAGATACAAGTGTTAAAAATCTCTGAAAAATTAAAGAATCCCGGTAAACATAAGTAATGTAAAATGTAGGGTAAAACCCACGCTAGACAAATAAGACAAACGTCAATTATTTCAACTATGAGGCTTCAGGAGAGCACACAGTCCTCACTCAGTAGCCTGAGGGCTCACACGCGACCTGCTAGGCTGAGGGAAAAATTCAACACACCAGACTGCATCAGTTTTGTCCAGAGATGCTAATTCATGTCTGGTTTTCCAGGAAATTTCACTCTTTCTTTCCATGCAAGCACCTAACCACATTAGTCTGGGCTCTTGTCTCCTCTGTCTCCCCAGTACTGGTAGGGTTTACCAGTTCAGGGTCTGAACCTGGAAATGGAAAAAAAATTGCAGAAACAAAAATAACTAGAGTCTGGCTCAGAAAAGAGCAAGGACTTGAACTTTTTTCCATCAGGTCAGAAATTCAAATATATTATCTTTCTTACCAAAATGTCACCAAATCTTATACATTTCCATGAAAAATTTTAGCTTTGATAAATAGAAATTCCTAATGAAAATAACCTATTGCTGTAAATGCAGCTTGGCCTTTCTTCACTGATTGCTGATCAGATTCTAAGGCTTGCAATGTTTTAATCTTATTGTTTAATTAAATTAATGAGTCAGTCCCCAGCTCTTTTACAGACTGAAATAGCTGGACTCCTATGGCACTAAGCACGTGACAAAGCCAAGAACAAAACCGTATGACATCCAGAAACAAGGCAATAGCTTTTCCATAAATCCACTAAAGACATAGCTAATACTATTGATTTTACATTGGAGATGACTCTCATACTCAGTGGCAGTAAAGAACTTTTAAATGACAAAAACCCCTACTTCTGGATCGTATCCTTGTCGAGTCAGTGCTGCAGGTGCTGTCACTGAGTTGATCTCAGAAAAAAGGGGAGATCCCAAAAGGATTTTTTTTCAGGGTTTCCTGTAGGATTTTACACATATCCCTCAACTTGAGCTGACTTGTCTGGGGCAAGTTTCAGAGACTGTGTTCTGGTTGAATTCTCAGTATAGCAGGTGCGGTGCAAAGACAAAGCTGCACGCAACACCTGCCTCAAAGAGTTCACGCTCTAGCCTTCAGAAATTTAAATAACCCCTCATAAAGTCAAAGGAAATTTGAATCAATTAGACTGTTGTGTGAATAATATAGGATATGACTCCTTTTTAATAACAGAAACAGAAATATATCACATATTTGCCCTTAAAGTAGTCTCCACGAGTGTGATTTAGTGTTTTCTACACTGATCACAGGATGCGTAAAGGATCCTGCCTACAGCGCTCCTCTCTGACCCTGGAGAATCTTCCTTGAAATGTTTAGTTAAAGGAAATTGAAGTGCAGGTATTTTCTTCAAACTAATATTATTTAAAAACTAATTGGAGATGTTAGTGCTGTTTTTCCCCTCTAATTAACAATGTATAATGCAACTTTAACTACAATTTAATTACATTACGAAGGCAGAAGGTACTTTCTGAAAGCTTTCCTTGGCTCTTAGGGAATTAATCCCATTAGTATTAATAGTTTATCTGCTTAAATTCCTCATATATTATTATGAGAACAAAGCTCAAAGTTTAACTATTTAAAAAAAAAAAAAAAGTAGTGCTTGTAAATGAAACATGTTCTACAGGCATTAAAATGGAAAGAGATGTATGGAATTCCAATGTGATTTTAGCTAAACATGTTAGAGAAACTGGACTTTCAGTCACTTTAAGAAACGCTGCATCAATGTAGGTGATCATATCTCTCAAATTCAAAGCAGCTAGTGTGCTACTCTTGGGAAAGATTTTGACATTGTCAGAGGACACCTTGTTCCTGCCCAGGAAGGAGGGTGTGAAAACATTCCTACTTACACTTCTCAAGAGAACAAGCTGATTCTTCTCCCCTTGGCTACAACAGGAAATACTCCTTTTCTCCTTAGCTCCTTGGTGTTTAGGTTTAGATGGCCACATGCACAGCATTCGCTCAAAGTGGGGTGTCAGAGAAGCAGCTTTTAGTTTAGGTAACTCCTTGACATGAATGATGCAATTCACATCTCAAAGCAGCTGTTTCAGGCTTTGTCAGCTTAGGTAGATAAAATTTCTTTGCTTATACAAAAGTCAGGGTTCCAATTAGCTTGTGGGCTTGTGGGATCTTTAGATCCACTGGTACAGAAAAAAAAGAGAACAAAGTCCACTCCCCAAATCATGACATTCTGGTGCAACTATCTAACTTTCAAAAACAGTGCAAACGATAAGAAACAAGATATCCTAAAATTCATTTTGACCTAACCTGCAGAGGAAATTCAGACATCCAGAGCAGGGTATAAGCAGGCCACAAGAAAATCCATTCGAAATTTTAGATCAACCACCAGAGGCAAAAGACCAGCAACCCATTGATCAGAGTTGCAGATGTGACTCTAATAAAAATTTAAATTTTCTTTAAATTTACAATGTGCAACTGGCTGTTTCGAATGTGAGTGTATCTGCATTCTCAGTGCAAAGTTCACAAAGGCTGAGGTGTAGAAGCAGAGGAATAAAGAAACAAACACTGGAACTCCCTCGGACAACCACTGTGAAGTCAGCCTGAGTCCCTCGTTGATATCAGCTCATGTTAAGAGGACACTGGCTGGCCAGTGGGACACACTCTCGCTTTGACTACTGGAACGAGAAGATCCTGATGCATTTTTTTGAGGAGATTGATGCACATGAGTAGTTCCTACCAGGGTTTCAAGCAAGTCATACAAAAGAAGCTGAAAGAGCTCCATTCTTTCTTTGTGTATGCAAAGGGAAAATTACTATTGCAGATATATTTATGAAACAAACTTTCCCTCAACACACTTGAAGAGTAAGTGCAACAAATATGAATTTGTATTTGATGGATCAGTAGGCTCTATCAGAGGTTCAGAAATGAAGACAGATCTTTTTTCATGCAGTTAGGATACCCTCCAATTTTATGATTCCACTTCTGAGGAGCTTCTGTAATAAACAATGCTGGAAGCTGGAGCAAGAGATATGAGTAAATTCTGATGATGCCCTGCCTACTAAGCACCTCAATAAAACTGACTGACTATGGATGAGGTGGGAAACCTCCTCCATAGAAGAGGGGAGAGGCCTGTGAAGAAGCGTGTAGGCATCTACGACTTTCTACGTCTTGGTGGAGTCTCAGTCCCCTTGAAGGCAGGAAATTCTTACAAACCCCACCCAATGTAGTAGCATCTACTTTCCCCACATTTCTGGGTGCAGAAATCATCAGTTACTTTTAAACAGAATACTTAAACTTACTGACCCCTGGTGAATGCACAACTGTGACGCACAGAGAGACTACGGTAACAGCAGGATTTCAAGTATTGTTGGACAAACAGCTCATTTGGAGTAGTCCTCTTGCTGCTTGCTTTCTGAGAGAACTTCTGAATAACGCTAGCTTATGGATACCTAAGGTAGACCCACAGGAGAATTGACCTTCCTCCCTATAATTTCTTTGAGACCTCTGGGGAGACCCCAAAAGGCAATTTGCAATTCTCCTGCTGCCAAGAATGCCTTTGGAAATGCTCCAGTACGTACACATCCAGGCAACCTGGTGGTTTAGAATAAGTTGAGGTTTGGTGATGCATTTTTGTTTAACATTTCTTAAGCCAATTCACCTTTGTCAGCTTTGGATGTTTTTAATTTAACGCCTACATCACTATCCTATGAGTAATAAGATGAAAAATGCAAAGTAGAAGGAATTTTAAAACTTTCAGGTAGTATAATAGTTCCCATCAATAAAGAGGGGAAAAACCTTTACTGGCTGTATTCAAAACTATACGGAAGGAAAAAGATTAAGGACTATATGTGCAGACATACAGAGCTGATCTTTTCCATTTTCAATTTTTGTGAAATTTGATGCATATGTATTTCCTGGGTTTATCTTACATATTGTACACGATTTTTCTATAGTTACAATTCTGCCTGTGTCTATAGTAATGAAGGTCATAACTATCCACAAGGGGTCTCTAAATAATTAGGGTGGATAGTTAAAGCTTCAGTGAATCCAATACAACTGAAACCTAGAGCAACTGATCTGCAATTTGATTGCCTTAAAATTATACAGCATGTATATAAATGAGGTAATTTACCAAATGAATTAACTTCTTATAAATCATGGGAACACTAAAATAAAATCTTAACTCTGTAAGCTTAACACTACTGATTTATATATAGATGTGATGCAAAGACAAAATAAGCTAAATAAAGTATCAGCTGAGTATATTTAATACTTACAGATGACACTGCAATCATAGTAAATACACAAACATTTTCTCTGATGGCAAAGTACAGAATAAAAGAAATTCTGGAGTCATAAATGCAATTTAAGATTATTTTCCTTGTTTTAAATATCAGATATACATTACCTTAGATTCAAAGCACAAAACATGAAAAGCATAAGTCATAAAAAGCCTATGACATGTTAAAAAAAAAGCAGAAATATCAACGAAAACAATCAAGAAGACTTTATTTTTAATTAAAGACTGACAGAAAAAATAATGTAGTTTCTGTTCATTTGCGAATGGCTCATACTCAGGTAATCTTTCTGTCTTCGATGAACAATCTTGTTGAGCAAAATTCAGCCAAAAAAAGCGATTAAATAAACATGTGCTTGAACAAACTGTCAGTGGCAATGCTGGATTCAAGCAAGAAATGTAGAAATGACTCATACACACTACTGAGCTGCAAGAAATAATTACTAAATTAACACTGGTTATTATTTGACTTTTTCTGCATACAACTTCTCGGTATTTCTATTAAAATAGCCCATTTACCAGTTGCCCTCCCAGCACTACTTGTAAACTCTTATTTCTACATTTATGTCTGTTCTCCCCGAGCTCCAATCTACTAGTAAGGTTGTTTGGAGATATCACTTCTAGTCTTTAATCTTTGAGAAATCCCTTCACTAGATCATCACCATTCCACAACGGGGACTCATAATCATTGTACCTCATTGAAATGAGATAAAACCAAGGCAGTGAATATTGATTTTATTTGAATATAGACAGAAGTACAGAACCAGAATCACAAGAGTACTAAGGCTTCACATTTATATTTAAAAGCTTTATTTCTTGTGAATCCAGGGGGTGGCTGGTGTTAAACTACAGCTGGGTATGTAAACATCCATGAGCGCTAAGGGCTACAAAGAATGTAGATTATAAGATCTGGGCCACCTCCTCAAACCTTCTTCTACTTGTACTGATTTTGCCCATGTAATACGGAAATTAATTACTCTAACTTTGGCCTTTAAATTGCTTCATGTACAATTGCAGTATGCTTATGTCCTGTCTCCACGGTCATTTTGCAAAAGCCGTGATTACTTAAATCTTTTCACCTTTGCAATCCAGGTTTAATCAAAGCAACATGTTTTTGAATGCTTAGTCTTTTCTTACTGAAAGCACTACAAAACTTAAAATGTGTATTGACTAAAAGCAACATTCCTATTTCAGCCCTTGTCTTCCCCCTCCGTTTACCAGAACTTCAGACACAGGCGCAGTTGCCTTTCCAATTTAACCTTTTGAGAATGTCAAAAGAGAGAATAATTTATACTTCTCCTTGAGTTACATTTCAGAAACCAGCTTTTGAAAACAGTTCACTGAAGCAACTACTCCTTATGTTTCAGAAAGAAATAACACATCCTTTTCTGTTATCTGGGAAGTTCAGACTTCAATGCTCTAAGGGCTCCCTTGGTCTGTTATTTTTTTAGCCTCAGCCAAAGCTAAACAGAGACGGTAAATCAAATGCCTGCTTAACTTTTACAATAAAGGCAAAAATAAAAGATGAAGGGTCCTTAGTACTTCAAACTCTGGAAGCTGAAGCAACTAAAGAACTAGGAAAAAGTAAACCGGACTTTGAATTTAGTGAGTGAGATAAAGTTAGGCAAATTATGACAAATGCTGAATATCAAGAGACATTTCCAAGTAATACGATCTGTTAAAATGTGCATTATCTTATGTGTAGGAAGAAAAACGTTAACCACTGTAATTAAACCTGGACTAAATCTGGAGAGAATGTTGTCTGCAGATGCAGAAGGATAGTATCACTTCCTCATTTTCCTCTGTGAATTATTTTCTGTATTTTAAGAATGCTTTAAGAATACAAATACATACAGCCTACAAAACCCTGCATAAATCAGAAAGTGTGAGGACAAATAACATTAATTCAATTAGGAGTTTATATTTGTCTGGCTGTATCTTAGTTACCAAAACTGCTACAAAGTCTGTGCTGATACACTACCAGTAAAGAGAAATTGATGGCTATTTAAGTGAAATTTCTAGAAAATAAACTTAATCATTGTAATATCTTTCATAATTCTTTGAGAAGATGAAGTGCGTGAAGAACAAGACTCTAAAAACGTCCAAGGAAATTCTGATTTTGTTTATACATATAGATGTTACCAGCACTTGTTAACTATTCACAGGGAAGAGCATAAAAGTTAAGAACAAAGAAGAATACAACTTGATCTTTTATGAGAAGAAGCAGTTAGTACTGTGTTTCTGGAGAAACATGATCTTGTCACAAGCTGTCTGGAGACCTAATGCTATCTCCCACATAGTTACTGCAAAGAGATGTCAGAAGACATTTCACTTCAGCACATCAATATTTTTGAAACTCTAACCTTAAAGAGGTAGAGAAGGGCGTATCTGGACTTTTGAATGCACCTCAGTGTGTTACATGCATCGCTCCCATTGAAATCTACAAATTAAGGGTCCATGCTGCTTGCACACTTTCAAAAACTAACCTACTGCACCTCTCTCAGTCTCTGTGTCTAAGAGTAACTCACTACTTATCTATATTCAGTTCTGTAGGCCAGAGTACATACTTTTAAATGAGAATTATAAGGTTTAATGAAATAAAACTGAAAATTATTTGGTGACCTCAAACAGGTCACCAAATTCCAGGAAAGAAAAATATGTTAAATATATCAGACAATAAAGCACCACAGTAGATGACAAGCTATACCTCTTCAAGAGTGCCTTTATAAATAACAAACTTAATTGGCAGGAGCAAGAAAGGATTTCACAATTGATGAGTTTTTGGCCAAGTGTTAAGAATTTTTATAACAGTCAACAGCAAACTGGTTTTAGCTCATTCATTAGCTTCTAAAAACTTGTGCAGCTTTTCTAACACGATGAATCTGCTTAAGTAAGGGTTTAGACTAGCTTAAAATTGCTTTGGTTTGAAAATAGTGTGTTGATTTAGATATAAACAATGTTCTAAACATTCCACACATGCTATTGATAATATAATCTGTGACAAAAGTTTTTTTATCTGCTTACATTTCACATAACTTTGTGTGAAAACGTGCTGTTCTTTAATGTACTTGCTGCTTCTGGGACTCAAAATGTTACACAAATTTATCTTACATTTTAAATTATCTTAGCCATATTTTTAATGCTTCTGTCTCCCAGAACTACACTTACTAGATTTATGGTGTTCATTTCTATATTATATTATTTCATAACTACTGGACAGGTAACTAGCAGCTAGACATTTGATTGCCTTGCTATTGCAGTCTAAATACTAATACTTTCTTCCTAACTTTTCCAGGAATCACTGAATTAACACACAAATATATATAAAGGAAAACTGCACACATCGTATTGCTATGTAAAACAGCCCAGTGAATCTCGAGAGGATTTGTCAAGTAGGAAAGTGTTTGCCTGAAGAATGCTGCACCCTCCTCAGGACAGTAAAGTGGCTGTGGTCCTGCTGAAAAGAGGCAGTGGGATCTGCCTACAAGTGACTTTATCACTTTTTGCAAGCCTGGGCTGCTGTATTCACATTGGTTACATCCACAGAGCTCCCCTGCCTTACTTCTTGCCATGCAGCTCCAGTTGCTTTACAGTGATCCTATGCATTAAATACATCAGTGTACGCCATGAGCCCCTACTGCCACGGCAGCTCTACAGTTTCTCAACACCTTCACAACGATTATGAAAATCAAATCCTATCATTCAGGAAATTCACTCTGTACCCACGTTATTGCAATTTTATTGACCAAGATTTTGTAAGGCAACCAGATAGAAATTGTTTGCTGTGATGCATGCACTGACCAGCGTAGCTCAGATTTGTCTAAATGTCAGATTGATTTATAACAGCTTGCTATCTCTCTAATATTTTTTTTTTAATTTTTTCCTATCAGTAAACTTAACATCTTAGTACCACAGGAATAAATATTAGTGGAATATAAACTGGGACATCCGCAAAAGTTTCTGACGCCATTAGTTTAAGGTGGGAAATTAAATCATCAGATGTCCTGATGGAGCCCTATAATGGTTAGTTATTATATCCACAAAGAGGTTTCCAAGACATGCCAGATTTACCTTTTTTTTTTTTTTCTTTTCCTTTTTAAAGGGTTGTTTACATCTGGCATGTCCTGTTTTAGTGGGCTAAACAACAAAGAAACTTTCAGTGGTGCTTTGCTTGTGTAACTTCACAGGTGGCTCGTGTATCCATCCTAGATGTCTTCTCACGCGAACTTGTGCATATTCTTTGTGAAGTAAGAGATATTTTTATTAATAGGGAGAGTAAAGGGTACAGATCATAGTAAAGACAAGAAGTAAAGCACAGGATTAATTTATTACTTGATCGGTTCCTACTCCCCACAGACTTTCTAA
Source organism: Limosa lapponica baueri (assembly GCA_002844005.1). NCBI lineage: Eukaryota > Metazoa > Chordata > Aves > Charadriiformes > Scolopacidae > Limosa > Limosa lapponica. Next base: position 1,486,999 of record KZ505645.1, on the reverse strand, counting down.
AGAGGAAAAGATCGATTTTGCCCATGATCCATTCAGACTTTGATATCTGTATGGAATGAAGACTCAGGATACCTTCTTAATATGCACGCAGTGCTATCAGATGTCAAGGGTTTTGGCAGGAAGTGAAAAACCCTGATCTGTACAATATACAATACATGGAAAAAAATATGATTCCTGGCAGTTTGTAATTCTGCCAATGCTATAGAAATTTTTATAACGGCAGTAAAAGGCACCTCTCAAACCCAAAGACTGTCTCCTGCCAAGCTTCCAAAATGTGCAGCTAATCATGATGAAATTGGAGCTGTTAAAGCTATAACCATTTTTTTTTATCAAGGAAAGCACAGACAAACTGAGTGAGAGGCTGCTATTCCTTCTATCACAATGCCTGCGTAGTAATGAAATAATTATTTCAAGCAATCACTTTTCAAATAAAAATATGCTTGCAAATTTTGAATATATGGTTCTAAAAAACTATCCATATTGAAGACTGGAAATGCAGTGCTTACATTTAGTTTGATAAGTCACCAAAGCTTCTGACTCACTTCTAGACCAAGGCAGGAATGTTTCAACAAATTCTTTTTCTGAAAATGGCATTCTCTTTGTAGCCACCCTTTAAGTACTGGAATACTGTGATGAGGTCCTTCTGAGCCCCGTCCTGTCCAGGGAGGGATTAACCCCATCAGCCTTTCCTCACAGGACAGGTTCTCCAGCCCTTTGATCATCTTCATGGCTCCTTTAGACCATCTCCTGGCAATCCACATCTTTCTTGAATTGTGGGGCCCAGAACTGAACAGAGTACTCCAGGTGCCACCTGACAAGCACTGTGTAATCGATCTTGTGAATTTTACAGTTTGGAATGACCTTTATTAATGAAGATTCTTCTTATTGTGGCTTCTAACCCTATTTTTAATGAGATAAAATTAAGCAAAATATAAAAAATTGCTCACTTAAATCAGTGGATTTTAGGCTTGAGAAAAGAGCTTTGGGAAGACAGAATATACTTCAGAGAAACAGTAAACAGTGCCATTTATAAGCACTGCAATTTATATAAAAAAGTACACAGAGAAAATGAGAACAGAATTGAGAATTGCAGATTTGGATCAATATACACTGTATGACAGCAAAACTGCCTTGGGAGCAAAACAGATTGAAAGGAAAAGAATGCTACTTCATCCCCTTTAGAGTACAAAGTGTTAAAACCATCAGACTTTCTACATAGTGACATCATAAATTATATAGTGTAACAGTAGCAAAGGGAATGGTATCTTCAGGAGAAAGAGTTGTTAGCTACTTTTTTTCTATGACTGTAGAGAAGTAACTTTCAATCAAAATAACTACTGCAAATGTTGTCAGAACTACCACAGATAAAATACTTTTAGAAGATTTATTTGTAAGAAACAAAGAAAACAGAATTTTAATCATTAACAATGCAAAGCTAGTAAGGCTTCTGAAAGAATACAGTATCCAAAATATTAAAGGTTGGCAGAAGCTTTTTTTTCTTCTCTTAGATAGGTGATATCTATCTTTTCTTTCCCTTGTTCAGAAACGTACCTCCAGGTCTGAACAATGAATTCTCCTCTCACCATTTTTAAAGCTTTCAAACCTAGCAACTTTCTAAAGTTGCTCTTCTGCTTTTGCTTGCTGTTTATGTATTTTCATGGAAGATGGTAGACTTGTTTAAAGTCTCTGACTGTCAGTTCCTAATTATAAGCTTTTGCCTTGTTATAATGTTTCTATACGTGTTCTTATAAACATTTACTTAATTCAAAAATTATTATTTTTTTCCACAATAAGACCCTAAATAAAAAATATTATGTCCAGAGTCTGTAAAATTTTGGTTTTGACAATAATGTTAAAAACATCTGTGGAGAGACACAAGGAATACAGAGACCTTAAAATACTGTATTCTAAAAATTAAAAGACCTTGCCAGTAATGAATACTAACAGTATACTGAACAATATGATGATTTTGCAGCTGCATTCTCAGCTGCCCATAATTAGAATGAACAGTACGTACATATAGATCAATAATTATTGAGAATCTGTCCCAACATTGTGCCTCAGCTTCAAATGAACAATATCCTACGTGGACTTAGTGGAGTATGCGTTCAGGCACTAAACTATCATCAGAGAAAAGTGAAAATTAACATCTTAAAGTATGAGTTACTTCATGATTAACTATGTCATTTACAGTAAAATTGGAAAGCTAAGGTATTCCATAAATAATACTATATTCTAAAATGCAATTTGGCTGTCATTATTCTGTTAGCAACAAAGTTTTCTCCCTCTTCCACTTAGTAACACCACTGTATACTACTTTATTTTAGGAAGTAGGAGAAAGACTGATGTCCACAACCTGCTGTTCTGCGAGTAGGTAACCAAAGACCGCAAGTAACTGAGTAGCTACCATGGAGAAAAAGTTATGAAAACGTACACCTGTTTATAAAAGGTTTGATCAAAAGCCTGCAGAAAAAAAGTTACGTAGGGCCCAGGAATACTATCAGACTTCAGTAGTCAGGTTAATCTCAGTTTATCCTCTTCTTTATTTTTTGTATGTTTTTCTAAGTAGATGGTATGATTCCTCTCAATAGCTACGTGGCAAGCAACAAGCTTTTGACAAGTTTTGTGACGTTATTACCATCACCCTTCCCTACTCCTCAGTTTGATTCTTGACCAAGGTACAAGATGAATTTCTGTTGCCAGGAAGCACAAAATCGACCACCAGGGCTTCCACTATTTTGGTGCTGGAACAGATTTCCAGTAATAATGATTCAGTGGTTAACCCCTTCGCTTGCAGCTCACGTAGCTGACAGGAAGATCTTCCCTACAGTCAAGAGGATACCACCAACTTAACTCACACCTTTACCTCTTCAACCAAATCATCCTAAGTCTCTCAGCAATATATTTTACATGTATCTGTATATATGTACATATTCCACTGTACAAATTGCTTCAGCTCACAAACCTACTAAGCATACTTTGTAGTATGTGAAATGGATTGCCCATAAAGAAGAGTTTCTTTTTTATAACTTTGTGAGCAAACGCAAGCCAGTTTTGTCGACAGATGTGTGACTGCATTAATATGACACCAAACCTGGACTAGTACATTCTTTGAGAAGAGCAGGGAGATGAGCTCCATCTCAGTGACTTGCTAATGTAGTCTCTGGCTTTTGGACTAGAGCAGACTCATGTGCTCAGAACATAGACAGCTTGTTTGTACCTGCCATCCATACAACACTAGTTGTGCTTTACAAAGCTGCCTACAAACTAATTAAGCATTACCAACGTGACTTTTCTTCAGTATTACATCTTACATTGTTGGACCTCTCCTTTATCCTTCCCTTCTCTCCTGCCCAAAGGAAAAAAAGGGGCTGCATGTGCAATGAAATATTTTGGTTGTTTTCAAGTACGTAAAGCTTCATCTTTCCCTGTCTGCTCCTGAAGGGAAAAACTGCAGTTGCACATGCAAGGAATGTTTGTTTTTATAAAAAGACTCAGATGAAAAAAATGCCTTTGTATAAGGAGCAGAAAGTAGTTAGAAAAGGTCACCAGCATATGCAGGTCACAAGACAAAGTGATGAGGGAAGCATCTGCAGGAAATAATACAGCAATCATTGCTCTAAATGCAGAATTAGACCTTTGTGCATTTTGCATCTTCCTATTGGAGCCTTCTCTGGCTGATGACTGCAGCACTAGCAATTGTGGAGACTTCATCACAAGTCCACAAAGATGTAATAAAGTGTGAAATATGGTCCAGAAATACCTGGTGTTCAGCTTTCTTAGTTATTTGAAAAAGGCTGGTTTGAATTTCTGGGCTTATGATTACAAAAAAAATGAAAGCAGAGATTGCTGAACCTCAGAAGGTAACTTTTATTATTATTTTAATCTTAAAAGAGTAGAGACTTTATGTCACTCAGGCTTGCTTTCAGCATTTGGCTTACTGTTTTTTAATACTTAGGATTACTAGATTAGTGATCCATGGCCTTCTCTTTTCCTTGCACATTTCTGAAATACTAAGGTGCATGTGGATCAAATTTTCATTTTTTTTTCCTGGAAAAAATAACTAGAAGTGTATTTTAAAGACATGAATACTGACATTCCCTCCTAAACAAGTGATTAAATAAGCAGTACTTTAGGGCTTTAAAATAAACGTTAGAAAACAAAATTCAGTATGGAGTCATGGATTCACAACAGGTAGGTATTAAGATCTCTACATTACATATAACTCATGCAAATTCTTACATATCTGCATTCCCCTCTTTATGATCCAAGCAGTACCACTTAGGAGATAGAGCACTGAAAATACCTGAAGGCTTTTCTGAATCCCCCAAATTTGAGTTGAGGGTATGAGACACAAGACGATTAGTTAGTTAAAACATTTTCCCTGGAGGAGAGGACTTCCTTCACTTCAGGTCTCACTTTTGCTCCATCCTTTCACCAACTAGTTTAGTCAACGTTAATCCTTGGGCAACAGGTCAATGGCTTCAAGTAAAGCTTTTAGAATACACCTCAGTGAAAAATCAGGCTTACTAGAGCTGTGCTACACTGTATCTGCACATGTTCCCATTTCATCAGGTCAAGACACCCTTCTGGGTTGGTTAGAGCAGATGGTACAGTCAATGGTTTTCATGTATCTGTAAATCTCTAACCCAAAACTCTGATCTCTGCCCTTGGTGAATTAAGCACCACCCTTTCTTAGGGCACAAATTATGAAAAGAACCACTTATTATCAGGAGGCTTGAAGACTACACCTGGCTTCTGTAACCTCTACATCATTTTCTTCTTCCCTGTTAAAAGCATTCTGGTGATGCTTTGAAGAAAATAAACTTTCCTCAGCTGTGGAGGAGGGGGAAGAGATGTGGTCACCTGGTCAATGATGCTCATGGTAATGCTCATACTTTTGGATGCTCACTTGCAACTTGATTTACAGACATGCTGAGAACTCCTCACAGGAGCATTTACCATCAGTGCAAATTTTGGTTTCTAACAAGAAGTTAAGCAGAAAGCATACTCCAGAAAAAAAAAAAAAGAAAACCAAACAACCAACAAAAAACAAAACCCCAAAACCAGAAAAAACCCCACACCATAAACTGGGTGCCTAAACTTGACTATTGTACAGTAAGCATAAAAATCCTTTTTTTCTGATTGCTACCAGTGCAGCACCTCTGCAGGAGCTCTGTGTTGTAGGTATTGTTAAGCAAAACCAGCAGAAAAACTCAGCACAGAAAAAATGGCAAAGGCTGAAATTCTGACATACAGAGTAGGATGATTTTTGCTGTCACTTATGCTCTACTTCCCGTTTTACTTCTCTATTTAACTTTTGCACAGGGATCTTGAAAGCATAATTGGCAGGACAATTAGTATCTCTTATCAGTATGTAAAGTTTCGTTATGTTTTGGATGTAAAAGCATTAACACATTTTTAGTAACTTTGTGTGATTGACTCAGAACTGTGAAGAGCACCTTCCAATTATACAGTAGTAACTGGATGACTCTGGAATTTTGCAAAGTATTTTGCTCTCCAGCTGAAGAATGGAAGCCAGGTAATTGTCTTACGGAAAGAAAGTTCAAAACCGAGTAGGATGAGAAATACAGGAAAGTTAGAATCTGAAAATTCTCTGATGTCCCAAGGGGAAGACAGCATTGAACTAGTCATGGTTCACAGCAGAATGAGAAGTGAAAGACTTAAGAGAATCCAGCTGACTGAACCCAGACAAATATCTTAAGTAATTCACCAGCACTCATTTTCACAGGGTTGGAGAACAATCACTTAGGGTGCTAAAGGACAAGCTGCTGTTTCTACTAGAAGGGACTCTTAAGAACTAAAACTGCAAGCAACAGCTGAAAGCAAAGGAAAAGCTACAGAATTTGACAGCTATGACATTAAAAGTACCCATGTACTTGTATGTCTGAGGCAAACAGTATTGCATCGTAAAAGGTTAAGTTAGGAGAGCATGTTTTAGCTATAGCTCTTAGGCCATCAGATCACCTGAAACAAGTCAGAATGAAAAAGCAAGTGCAGCACAGCATTTAGCGTGCTGTCAGTGCCCAGTAACAGATACACTACTTACCGAGCTGTGGTCCTGTTGTCATTGTCTGGCAGCAAGATCATTTGTTTTAATGACCTTCTGCCATCATGTGAAAGCAATAGCTCTTTTGATTGGACATGTGGTAAAATTAAAGGCTAATTGGTATTCCACTGACAATATACAGTAGGTGCCTCATTGTGTTGCTGACAAGATCTGATGGATGCTGCTTCAAGAACATACAGGTTTAAAGGAAATTAGTTTGATAGGAAAAAAAATTGCAGTGCCACATTTTCAAGTTATCTACGAGTGTTCTATTTCACAAGAGACATTATACCATCCAAATTTAATACATGCCAGGCAGAAGAAACTAGAATGACAATAATCCTAAACATTGTTGTGGCATCTGTCATATGCTGTATGAGGTTATTTTTGTATCGCAGCTTTGAAACAAGTGCACCTGAAAACAGCAATAATTTAACAAGAGTGAAGACATCAGAGGAGCAGTTTATCAAAATAGGCAAGTCTTGAGGCCACCAACAGGTCTCCTACTCACATCTCCTTTTTCCTGCTAGAAATGTTACAGGAAGCCCTGAACATTAATGCATCTAGAAACCCTGCATATGCTAAGTAGTTGCAGAGGTGCAGTGTATCTAGAATGTTAGAAGTGCTACATGCAGCTTTAGAGATTATCTAATTATGTACAATTAATAAAATGTATTTTGGACACTATCTATTCTGCAGAACATAAACAAGCAGTTTGTGCACCCCCCAAGACCTACCCAAAGCATGCACTGCTATTTCTCTACTCCGCTCCGGTGAGACCCCACCTGAAGTACTGTGTCCAGCTTTGGAGTCTTCAGCACAGGAAGGACATGGACCTGTTGGAACAGGTCCAGAGGAGGGCCACAAAGATGATGAGAGGGCTGGAGCACCTCTCCTATGAGGACAGTCTGAGAGAGTTAGGGTTGTTCAGTCTGGAGAAGAGAAGGCTCTGGGAAGACCTTACCAGTATTCCAGTATACCAGTATACCAGCCTTCCAGTCCCTAAAGGGGGCCTACAGAAAAGATGGGGAGGGACTCTTTGTCAGGGAATGTAGTAATAAAATGAGGGGTAACGGTTTTAAACTGAAAGAGGGGAGATTTAGATTAGATATGAGGAAGAAATTCTTTACGGTGAGGGTGGTGAGACACTGGAACAGGTTGCCCAGAGAAGCTGTGGATGCCCCATCCCTGGAAGTGTTCAAGGCCAGGCTGGATGGGGCTTTGAGCAACCTGGTCTAGTGGGAGGTGTCCCTGCCCACGGCAGGGGGGTTGGAACTCGATGACCTTTAAGGTTCCTTCCAACCCAAACCATTCTATGATTCTATGATTTTTTTCCAGAAAGCTCCACAGAGAAACAGTGCAATAATTTTAATGTATAGAATATACAGTAAACATCTGCATCTCTGATCTAGTCCTTGTTTCAGAACAAGTTTGCTTCAGGTATTACCTTAATGGCAGTCATAATAGCTTAACCAATCAGAATTTAAGCTTTCATTATTCAGTAGAGACAATCTTTTAAGATGGCATGGGAACGCTAGATCCAGAATGAAAAATGTAAGTGGCCTTAGATTCTGAGATGCTGAGCATCCATTAGCTGCAGTGATTTCAAAGGCGTTTAGGTTCAAAAAATTTGATTTTAATCTTGAGACTAGAAAGTCAACTTCCCAAATGCATGACTTCCAATTATCTTCTGTATCCAGCAGAGAGCCTAAAACACAGAAAAAACTGCTGTGCTCACATACGTCTTTGAATCCAGCTCTTAGTTCTCCTAGCTTTGCAAAGTAATATGAACACTAAAAATTTATTCCAACAGTATGTGAAGAAGCTATGACTTCCATTATTACAATCCATTTTCAAAATACAGAAACTAAGATGGCATCATTTTTCTGTTATGACGAAGCAAAGCAGGATGCAAAAGAGGAGCAGACTGTGTCAAATGGAAAAGTGGCCAGACATAAATCCAACACTGTGTTCAGCCCAAATGAAGGAGCCACAACAGAGTCATCCTAGTGCAACATCCCTTTTACAGGACACTGCACCTAAAACTGGAGAGAATATGCTGCTACCATGATCATTCTTCACCATGATTTTTCTCATTGCAAGTGAATGTTGCATTGTTACCTCAGGTAAAGAAATGAAGGCAATCAGTGTCAAAAAGCCCAAGGCTATCCCATTAAGATTTGCAGCCCACCTTTGCTGACTAAGCCAGGGCATTTGAGATTTGGGCTTCTACTTAAGCAATCAAATGAGGAAAAAAGCAACAGACAAACAAGGAAGCTGTCACTGCTGTGTTTGTCAAATACAACTTTTTCTGATTAAGCAGAATTTTTTTGATGAAAGAATTGCTGCCCCTGTGCTTCAGACACATGTAAAATGTGCATGTTCTATGATGCAGAATCTCTCTGGCAACTTTCAGAAGTAAATAAAAGCTATAAGTTCCAGATGATAAACCGTACTCAGACACTTTAACTATTACATTCCTATGGCACAAAGGAACAGAATCTCCATCCTGGGATACCTTGCAATTATGTTGTAGATTCCCCTGTGAAGATATGTAATAATTTATGCTATTTAAAAGCATGCCATACATGAATAAATGCTCTTATTCTCTTCCTTAAGCATCTTCCAGTCAATAGCATTTACAATAATGTATAAAATTACTGTATAGTGTATACTGTTGTGTTGTGTAGATTGCATATATTGTGTATATATATAGCTTTGCTATAACACAGTCCATTGTTCTACAATTCTGAATAGGTGTCTCTGGAGCATTTATCTTTTTTTTCTTCCTTTTCTCATTTTCTCCATATTCTTTTCTAGTATACTTTGCTGCTGCTTGTACTCTTTTCCTTCCTGAAAACTCAGCCTTTCTGTGTCTAGATCTAATACCACCACAATAACCGAAACAGCAACAATTACTAGAGGGTACCTAATCTTGTTGCCCAGTAGAGCCAGGCTGTCACTGCTCTGGGTCCAGCCAGTAGTAAGGTCTCAGCCATGTTTTCTCAATAGCTGGAGACGCACACAGTACACACAGACATACATACCCAGATACACAGACAGAACTGCAGCCCTCACACAATCACCAACAGCACTGACAGCCACATCCTGTTCCCCTGTTCGGCTAATTAGGATGAAAGCCCATTAGTAGGAACATGTACATGGATGCAATACAGACCCCTCCAGCAGCTGCTCTTAGACACTCTGTCTGTCCAGTAACTGGCCTCTGGATCCTTTGGTGTCTCCAGTTGCTGGCATCCAGACATATAAACCCCTGAGGCCAGTAGCCCCACATGGGTTGCCTGCACACACGCGCACACACACACACACTATGACTCTGGTAACCCCCTTAGACAGCCTATCTAGTACCTGGCCCCTGAACCCCCTGGTCTTCCAGTTGCCTCATGCACAAAGGCACGTTCCACTGGCTCTCTTGTAGGTCGTCCCCTGATCCCAAGTTTCCTTCCAGCAGCTGGCTTGGGCCTCCTGGTCCCTCCCACAGCCAACAGTCAGGGTGCTCTGGTCTCTCCAGTATGCAGCCCAGCCTCACGGCTGCTTCAGTACCTGGCTTCCAAGCCTCTTACTCTGCTAGCCTGCTAGTCCAGCTTAATGTTCATTAGCAACCACACATGCTGGCATATGCATCCACACAATATGCATGCACTGCAGTCTCTCCCTCTCCAGATACACAGACACCTATGATGTTTGGCCTTCTCTCCATCTGCTGGCCCTCAGACCTCCACGGACTCCAGCCTTTCTAGCTGCTGGTATGTATCACGGAAGCACGGGCCTCTGTGACCGCCGGTCCCTCCTCCAGCTGCTGGCACTTAGACATCCAGCTACACAGAACAGACAGGCCCTCACCCAGGAAAACAGTCAGAAATGGAGTTCAGTAACAAGACTGGACAGGAAGCAGTGATCACATACAGGGCACAGCCAGATAAGTGTACTGACCATCAGCCTCACAACTGGCTCTTTTTGTCACCTCTTCCCCATCTTCCTCCTCAAATCACCTTGATCCTCCTTTACCCCTCCCCTAAGCATTTTATAAGAAGTCTTGCATAACCCCCAGAATCTCTATCCCTGCATCCCATAATGACTCCAATGTCCCTCTCAGGCTGACAGAGTGTCTCTAGTGATCCAGGGAGCCTCTTCTATTTTCTCATCTGGCAAGTTTCACACTTGGACATAAGACATAAGGTCCAAGTCAGGGTGTTTTTGCTGACTAGGTCACTGGAGTTTCATCACCTGTTAGGGCTCCTCTATGCTCATAGCAATGAGCTGCTGATCACACCATGTACTGCTTATGCTAAGACACTTTTCTGTGGTATTGTTACATTATCAAGCAAAACTTAACGATTTACAAATTATTTTCAATATTGATATTTTAGAATAGAACAGAACAGAATATTTCAGTTGGAAGGGACCTACAACCATCATCTCGTCCAACTGCCTGACCAGTTCAGGGCTGACCAAAAGCTAAAGCACATTATTAAGGACATTGTCCAAATGCCTCTTAAACACTGACAAGCAAGGGGCATTGGCCACCTCTCTAGGAAGCCTATTCCAGCGTTTGACCACCCTCTCAGTAAAGAAATGCTTCCTAATGTCCAGTCTAAATTTCCCCTGGAGCAGCCTTGAACCATTCCCATGCATCCTATCACTGGATCCCAGGGAGAAGAGATCAGCACCTCCCTCTCCACTTCCCCTCCTCAGGAAGCTGTAGAGAGCAATAAGGCCCCTCAGCCTCCTTTGATCCAGACTAGGCAAACCCAGAGTCCTCAGCCGCTTCTCGTAGGACATTCCTTCCAGCCCTTTCACCAGCTTTCTTGCCCTCCTCTGCATGCATTCAAGGACGTTCACATCCGTCTGAAATTGTGGGGCCCAGAACTGCACACAGTGCTCAAAGTGAGGCCACACCAACACTGAATACAGCAGATAATCCCCTCTTTTGACCGGCTGGTTATGGTCTGGTTGATGCACCCCAGGATGTGGTTTGCCCTCGTGGCTGCTGGGGCACACTGTGACTCCCCATTGAGCCTGCTGCGCACCAGCACCCCCAGGTCCCTTTCTGCAGGGCTGTTCTCCAGCCACTCCTCTCCCAGTTTATACTTGTGCCTGGCATTAATTACTCCATCCTAGGTGCAGAATCTGTCATTTGGACTTGATAAATTTCATCCCATTAATCATTGCCCAATGTTCCACTCTATCTAGATCCTTCTACAAGGCCTCTTGTCCCTCAAGAGAGTCAGCAGCACCTCCCAGTATGGTATTAGCAGCAAATCTGCTAATGATGCATTCAGCTCCTGCATCCAGGTTGTTGATAAATATATTGAACAGAACTGGCCCTAGAATTGAACTCCGAGGAACACCACTGGTGACTGGTCACCAGTCAGATGTAGCCCAAAAATATTCTAGATACATCATAAGCACTGAATAACACAAAGTACAATCAAAATTACTGAAAACAAATACTGCAACAGACCCAAACTGTAAAGTTCTTGATTTATAAATACCTGATGACCACATGCTCAAATCACTGAGTTTTTGCACTGACTTCAATAACTGATGGATCAGGATAAAGGTAAAAGATGTTCTGCAGAGAAAAAAAAAAAGCATAACTTTAATATTTTATTTCCATTCTTTACTATTTTAATAATTTCAGAGATTATTCTTTAGAAATGGTTTGTAAACAGGTCTAAACTGAAATGCTGTCACTATACCCAAGACTTGGAAGAAAACGATACAAGGCAAAGCCCTACCCTGGCAGTTAGTGCTTCCCCAGGCCTTAGTGCCGCTAAGCACAGCACAAAAGGATCTCATGCTCTTGCTGTGCAGCTTCCAATTAATTCCTTCTTTTGTTAAAACCTCTTTCTCCAAGATGGGAAATAATTTGTTGACATGAGAATGAGCCACTAAAGAGAGAGGAGCACAGCAGAAGGTCCTGGAGATTCTTACATAAGGACTGATGTGCTGCTTATTAGCACTACTGTTGAAGGATGTATGTTTATAAATGTTTTGTTACTTAAGAAATGATTGCTCTGTACCCATGCAAACAAGAAAACCCCAAAGCTCAACTTGCAGCTTGCTGAAAATCTGCAGCCGTTCAGCAGAGGTAACTAGCAATACTGTTTGTCCCCAGATGGAATTCTAAATATTTTGAAAACCAACATAGAACACATTAATAAAACTAAGGACATCGCTACACTAAAATAGATCTTTAGGACTTAAAATATAGTAGCATCAAATATGCAATTGCTATCTAGTTGTTCAGATGGTATTGGAGAGAGGAACCTATTGGAACAATAACAGAAAAAATTGCTGCTTTGGGGATTTATGTACAATTGTGAAATGCTGTTAACAGAACAAAAGGATTACTGGAGATTTTTAGGAAATAACATGAGATTTTTGCATGGTGTTACACCTGTCCACAAATTGTATGGTAGCAGCTCTGTAGTTTAAAACAAATACTTTTGTAACTTTCAGAGTTTTCATTTATTTTATATGACACTTAATATTTCTAATCACATAGCTGTTCTCAATGAGATGTTAAAAGACAAGGGAATATAAAACTTTTCAAATTTTAAGAAACTTTCAGAAGTAGAAGCTTAGAGAGACCACAGCAGGGTAGTTGTCAGCATCATGCTCAGGGCCACTTCCCTGCCCATTTACTACTCATCATCACCTCTGTTCAGTGTGTAATGTTGGGTTCATAAAACACGTTTGTGCTGAAGCCTTGCAACAGCTAGCAACTGCAAGCAAAGAGATGGGAACTGCTGATGTGTGTTAACTACTTAAATTAAAATTATAAAGAAAAGAGAAGATAGTATTTTAGCACTGAAGACCTGTTCTGTGTGACCTAAGCTCTGACACTTAGATCTGTAGATGACCTTGACGAGATGTGAGAGGGAACGGCAGATTTGACAGAATGAAACAGATGGAGACAGCAGATGTATTCAAGAGGCTAGAAAAACAGGCTCCACCATTTAGCAGCTGTAATTTGAAAAGATTTTTTTTTTTAAAAAATTCATTTACAACAATCAAACGCCTAACATTAGCATCTTAGGCATAAACGTTGTGTTACTGAAATATTACAAAGGCATCTGGTAAACAGTATTCATGCAAAATGAATTAGCATTAAAGAAAAAAAACCCCACCCACTCCTGCAATTTATATAGCCTCCTCCTCTTCCTCCAGGGAAAAAAAAAAAAAAAAAAGAGTAAGACTGAGGGACATAGTATTTTTTCCAATGTTTCAAAAGGTATTGTATGGAATAAATCCATAATCTCGTGACGTATTGCTCTCTGTTTCTGGAGTTGTTCACAAACATATTTCCCTTCTGTCCTCCAGTCAGCTGAACTCACCAACAAACACGTTTAAATCAGTTAGCTAGCCACAGATATTAGGCACAAAAAATAGATCTGCCACCTCCTGACTGGCAAGCAAGGTGGTACCTTCAAGAGCGGTTGAAACATGGCTGAGAATGTTTTGGATGTTAAGTTGTTGGCATAACATTCAGAAGCCCTGAGGAAAGCCAGATCCCAGGGCAGGATGCAGTGCTGTCTTCACTCTCCCGCAAGCTGGAAAACCTTGGCAATCGATCACACAAGAGAGGCCCAATTCCAAAGCCAGTTGGGACAGGCAAGCAGAACTGCACCCACTGTACGAGCAATACTAATCGACATGATGGTAGAAAGTAAAACTCTGGAAGTGGTGGAGGAAGAAAGAGGAAACGCAAGAGAGCCTATGTCTGGGATATACAGCGGCCATGGGGTCATGGCCAGTTCAGAAAGTGGCACAGTAAAGCAACACTTGAAAAATAAAGTATGCCTATTCAGAAGAAAGTAACATGTTTTCATCAAGTTTCAAGCCTTTCTTTGAAGTGATCTCAGTCCTTTCTTACTGTCTCTTTGTTCACTCACTCATGAAGTGCAGGTTTCTTCTGCCAGGTCATTAATTACGAAGCCAGGTTCACCCAAACAGCGCTCATAGCAATAACCTGGTGGGTGTCATCAAAAAACAACAACATCGCTTGCCATTTACCTGCACCCCTTATTTAGGACGTTAAAGTCAGTTCTCTTCCATTCCTTGCCTGCCCACACCCCACACGTGCACTCTTTTCACGACCAGCAGTCCTCATGCCACCTCCTTTCCAAGACTTAAGAGATGCTTGGAGTGTGTTCACCTAAACCACAGCTCCAAACCCAGCGTGACTTCTGTTTTGAGAAAGTATTGCTCTGACTCTCATCTGCTTAAAATCGCTGATTTTTACTCTCTCGGGAGTATGTCACACCTCCCACTGAACCGCCATCATTCAAATCTCAGTGTTTCCAGAAACGAGGACCCTCCCCGGGACACAGTCCTCCGCCCGGGCCACCTCCTCCCTACCACTGCCTCTCACCCGCTCTGCCGGGTGACAGGGTTCCTCCTGGGCCTCCTCGGGCTCAGGCCTCTCCCTCCGCCCGGGGCGGGCTGGGCTGGGCCAGGTGGCCCATACAGGCCCCCGGGACGCCAGAGCGG
>KZ505645.1:1450803-1471908 GCA_002844005.1 Limosa lapponica baueri | reverse complement strand
GGGCCCGCCCCTCCCTCCCTGTGTTCGCCGGGGGCCGCGGGGTGGGCTCGGCCGCAGCCTGGGCGCTCTGGGGAGCGTGGGCGTCTGGGGAGGCCGCCTCCCGGCGGTGTGGTTTGCGACGGGGGCCGCCAGCGCTCGTGCGGCTGCCGGGAGGGGACCGGGGTCGTAAGGCTGGTTGGCATCTCGCTGGAAACTGTGGAGTTCTTGCGCGTTCTGTTATGGTCTCCCTGCCTCCCTGAAAAAGGGCTGGGGCAGCCCTCCCTGAGTCCTGCGCACAGCCTAAATATCAGTTAACTCGTACCCTCGTTAGAGTATTTATGGAATAAAATGCACAAACTTGACGCTTGGGAGCGCTTGGCCCACAGCAGGGCTCTGCCCACCCAGTGAAAGGAGCTGTGCGAGAGCAGTGTTAAAACACAGAACCTAACAGCATAAAAAAATATTTTTTGTGGAGTGCTGTCTTGCCAAGAGCTGTGGGGAATCCACTGATGGAAGAGTTGGAATTTTGATTTTTAAGGCGGAACATGTAATTTATAATACCTACTCCTTGTGAAGAGTGAAATTATAAGGCTTCTTTTAAACACAAGAAAAGCGTAACTTAAATGCAGTTGTACCCTTGAGGGTGCTCTCATTGTTTAGATTGTGTTAGAAAACTGTCTCAGGCCAAGCTAAACAAGGTAAGTTTACACCTGGAGGGGTGTTTGCAGAGAATGACCTCACTGTGGTATGCAGCTTCATCTGTTGCCTGAGGCCACGCATCTGGGAAAAACGCTGAACGTGGAACAAATTTAAATGGCTCTTCTCTTACTGCATTGATACTTTGAGCAGGGTTTTTTGGGTGGGTTTTTGTTTGTTTGTTTGTTTAAGCAAATTATGAACATCTATTATAGAGGAAAATGTGATCAGTTTTATGCAAACTTAAAGTGTTCTTTTTTCCCCCCCCCTGCATTTTTTCACTGCTAAAAAGAAACTGCAATGGAGAGTACAATATCGGTCACTTTCCTTGTATCATTTTTCATACTACTATGTGAAAGTTACCATCATGGAGTGGAGACAGCTACTGTTGCACATACATTAGAGAGAACTTTTCCAAAAAAGGCACCCGGCATTAACATTGACTTGGCAGGATTAATACAGAAGTTTCACCTTCAAGAACTTTTTCATCGTTATGGAGAAAACAACTCTCTGTCAATGGAAGGGTTTAGAAAACTGCTCCAGAACATAGGTATAGATAAAATGAAACTAATTAAAATAGATCATGATCATGACCATGATCATGACCACGATCATCACCCTCATCATAATCGTGTTTTGTTGAGTAAAAACTCCGAGAAGACTGCTTGTCCAAACCATGAATCTGATGCTAACAAAGACCACAGGAACAGTCACTCAAAGGAACCTCATAAAGTAGAGAATGTAGAACGACAGCAGAACTTTGTACGCAGCAAGAACGCTGTTAATCAAATAACGACGTCTATCATCACCGGTCCTCCAGGTGGCCGCTCCGAATTACAGAATATGCAACGTGGAGAAGCCAAGTCAGTTGGTCGTTTAGTTCTGACCAGCTCTAATGCTCTTAATGCCACAGGTGGTAGCAATGCAAGCTGGCTTGCTAACAGCAAAGCAAATGAATCTCATACTTCTCCAAAGGAATTGGAAAGAGGAAGTTACCTGTATTCTAAACTGAAAAACCAAAATACACGTGAGGTGAGACTGATTCTGTTGTATTCTTGGGAGTCCAGATCCACCAGAAATGTTGTTATGGCTTATTTGTCAGGTTCTTATCATTTAACTGGGTACAAGCTTTGTGGTGTAACAGTACTCATAGCAAAACACACACAAACAACTTTCCTTGAAACTTAACATTTTGAAGGAATGTTGTGTTATGTTCACAAGCTCCGAGAGAAATATATATGCAATCTAGTTAATTTTATTTTTTAATTTTTTCCTAAAAAGGAATATGTACTTTCATTAAGTATAAACATATACTTGGTTTTATATATTTATTAATTGCATATTATTTTTAAATATTAGGAAAAATGAAAACCACTTCAAATTAAAAACTTGCTGTTCTGCCTGAAAGCCGGAATCTGTCTTGTTTTCCTAATAATGTGGTGAAAGTAAAAAAAGTCTAGTTAAAAAACTGTCATCAAAGCTGCCTGACAAGTGTTAGATAATTCTATAGCAGGTAGAACTACAGCGAAATACCTGGCACCTTCTTTCTTCAGCCCCATCCCCCATCTTCTTTAAGATTGTATGTAAGGACCAACTGTAAAAAAGATTGCTGCAAAATCTTATTTATTACTTTATACTAGTAAAAATTTGTGCTGGTAAAGTTTATAGTTGTGTTGTAGACAGTTTTCGTACCCAATCAGATCCTTCTCCATTAAAGGCTTTAAAGCGCAAGTGTCTCTCTGGGGGTCTTAAAATATGCAGCCACGCCAGGTAATTCAGGGTGGGTGCTGTGTAGCGTGTGGTTGTGGGTGCTGAATTCACAAGTTGTTACTGTGTTCTGCACAGTCGGAGCAGAAGTCCTACTGTTATTTAAACCCAGCGAGACTGTAGATCATACAGTGGGGAACTCTTTACTGGAGGAAGCATATGCAGAACACATTCTGTACAAGGCTTTCCATAGTAATCGCTTCTATAAAAAGATATTTAACTTCTCTGTTAGTAGTAAGTTTGTTACTACTTCCTTATATGGCCTTTAAAACTGAGTGCTTCTAAAACTTTGCACAGCAAAGCCTCTGGCCCCCTTATGCTAAGAATGAATGATAATTATGCATCATCTGCCAGGACTCCCTAACTGGCTTTCTGGGCCAGAAGCAGGATGGAGGTACAGTTCTTACTTAATTGGTTTGTTACCAGTTTCTGATTACCGTTGATATAGCTGTTTTCATGTGGCGCCACTGCATTTCAATTAAAATGAGATTTGCAGTCCTCCTGAGGATATATCGTGCTATTTTGGTTCTGATTAATCTTTAACACATGTGTCTTTCCACAGTGCTCCAGTGCGTCAAAACTGATGCAGTCCCATGGAATAGACACTCAGGTATTGTTGACTGCTACAGAATTTAGTTACCTCTGTCCTGCTCTTATTAATCAGATCGATGGCAAATACTGCATAGTCCATGCAACTAGTGAAAAAGCTGAAACTCCTCCAAAAGGTTACTCTCTGCAAATAGGTAGGTTGGTTTTCTAACATGGAATAAAAGCTTACTGGAACCCCATTTATGGTGGTTATAATATAATAATAATTATTATATAATATGTTTGAGAAACATGTTAATATGTTTCGAAGCTGAAAGAAGGTTATAGTTTTCTTTTGGCACTTGACCAAGTCTAGAGAGAAATCTTTGTGCCATACTAATTGTTAACATCCAATTCATCAAAAGAGCAGGAATGTTTGATAACAGGAATGTTAAGCAAATAAAATCTCGCACAGCTTTTATTTATTCTTGTTACTTTTTTCTTTTTTTTCTTTTTTTTTGCCAGCTTGGATTGGTGGCTTTATATCTATCTCCATCATTAGTTTTCTTTCCTTATTGGGAGTTATATTGGTGCCACTGATGAATCGCGTATTTTTCAAATTTCTCCTAAGTTTTCTTGTGGCATTGGCTGTGGGGACTTTGAGTGGAGATGCTTTCTTACATCTCCTTCCACATGTAAGTATTAATTACTGTTTCATTTATTATCTCAAGGCAGAGAATTTGACATCTGTCTGTGCTTCTTAGTGATAATTTTAATCCCTATTAATTAATACCTATTTGGTGAGTCATTTCTCAACCTTGTAAGGTAGATTATTTGATGGAAAGGTTTCGCGTTTGGAACTGCTTCTATTATTCATTTCACAGTCCTTACAGTGTAAGAACTTAACACCATTATCCCTCAATCTATTTCTTCTTCTTAGTCATATATGTTGCTAAATCACTCATTGTTCCTTGCATGTAAGAATTTTGGATAAATGTTTTTAGTCACTTCTTTGCAATGCTGCCTTGTTAATTTCTTTTTCCACTTTAATGAACTTTATAGTCGGCAGAACTTGCTCACTGCACAGTTTAAAAGTGGAATAAATAATCCAATATTTTCTGTTATCAGCCACTTAATGTTGATTGCTTATCCATTGTAATTTTTTGATCAGAATCAAGCATTTCTGAAGTCCTTTGAAAACATTACTTGATAGACTTTGGAGTTACACATGGCTATTATGTATGGACAATGAAATTGGAATATGATTATTAAATTTCTACCTTTCTTAAAGCTCTTAAGCAGACATTCCCACCTGAATTCCCATACTGAACACATCAGTAGCCAGTGAGGAGGGGAAGAACGTCAGACTTCCTTTAAAGAAGGAAATTGCTGCTAAGTTTCATGTAGAAAAAGGTGTATGAAGTCTATGAGCTGTCTTAGATGGGAAAGTAACTGGTGTGCTGGCTGTGGCTACTACTTAAAGTGCAGTTTCCTTGATGCCATCAGGAATTTTTGTGGGGGTGGTTGTACATCTTGTATTGAGCAGCATGCACGTAACTGCAGTGAGGGGATGAATACCAGGTCTACTCTCAGTCCTTGCAATGTTTCTTCCTATCAACAGATTTCTTTGTAATTTTTTGAGTTTGTATCTAGAGCATTTACCCCATGAAAGTTGTTAAGACTGGACTTCAGGTGTGAGGAAAAGAGTGTGAAGAATACTTTCAATGTTTCTTATGTTATTGGTTCTTCTGAATATAATGACTTTCCCCATTTGGTACTCCCTTTAGTCTCACGGAAACCATCACCATCACCACGAAAAACCTCTGCTTGAACAAAACAAAGGCTCTATGTACAAACATCTTGTTTTTCGAAGTACAGAGGAGAGTGCTTACCTGGATTCTACATGGAAGGGACTGACAGCACTTGGGGGCTTGTATTTCATGTTTCTGGTGGAGCATTTGATCACTTTAATAAAGCAGTTTAAAGACAAGAAGAAAAAGGTAGAGAAACTATTATTTTGAAGCTATATTGTATTGCATGATCATTTTTGAATATGCTTATGATACTCAGAAAAGTTTTTTATGTCTGTCTGGATTTAATAGTGATTGCCGACTTGATTAGTGTTATAATTTCACTTATACTGGTGATACGCATACTTTTAAACTACATGATAACTTTTTTCTGTGGTGCTGTTACGAAAGAGCTCTGAGCTATTTCCTTAACCAGACGTATAGTACAGGCTTGACACCACAGTCAGTTGTTTAATAAGCAAACATCCAGTTGCACCCTTTGTTTTAACAGTGATCTAAGAAGTTATTGTTCATTATTGACTTCTGACATCTGAAGGTGATTATATAACTGACTATCTGAACTGGTTTTATTATTATTTTAATTCTCATACTGGATGAAATAAAATGGCCTCGTACAGTTATTGTACTCCTGTTGAGGGTGGCACTTGCACAAAATGGGTAACGGTGGCAGTAAGTGCTCATGTAACTAAGCGTCCAGCTACACTGTAGAAAGTGACTTCATTAGATAGTGTTCTGTTTGCAAATACAGTCTGCCAACCCCTCTCTTCTTTCCCTCCTCTTCCCCCCTCCCCCCCAAAAAAAAAAGAAGAGCAATACAGCTTTCAGATTACTGTGCTGGTTTCTATGTGGAAGGTAAATAGTAACTGAGTATGGCAGGTCATAAATGTTGGTAACTTGCCAATTATTGGTAATTGAGTTCTTTAAAGACTACTATAGCCAGAAATAAACAATGATGTAGAAGCTGACGCAGTAAAAAAAATATGTTAAAAGCTGGTAATATCTTAAGCTTTGCTTGAAGAAAGTTAGTAAACTACTAATTAGCTTAAAAATAGCTGATTTCTAGGCTACCACAATGACTGACAGTCTCTGTTTAGTTTTATTGTTGAATTGGTAATTAAGGCAGCAGTCTTAGAGCAGATGCCACGTAAGCTCTTTGACTTTGGTCACAAGAGGTTGTGGTGGTGGGGTTTATACTGAAGCTGAACTAACTGTGAGCGACAGGATGCTTTCCATATCTCTAGTTAAATTTATTTGCCAAGAGAGGACAATGAAGAGTTCCAAGCAAAGCAAGCTTTTTGTGTCGTGCTCTCAGCCACTGGGAATAGATTTCCTGTTAGACTAGTTATGCCCTTCTAGATACTGAGTCACTGATCATAAATTGTTGTGATACAGATGTTAATTAGTGAGCAATGATTGGAGATTTTACTTGGTTTTCCTTCAGTTCACTAGAAAAAAACATTGTACTGACATTTCAGTGGAAAAGAATTAGTGGGATAACTTACTTTTACTCAGTATTTGATGTTTTTCTTTTCTCAGAGGAACCCCTCTGCTTATTCCTCGTGCAAAAATGTGCAGTGTTTATGTGTGAGGGTTTGTCTGGTTTTGGGGTTGTGGTTTTTTTTTTTCCTTCATATGGAGCCTGAGGAACCTTTATTGTCTTATTGTACTTAGCTGAGTTCCTAATGTTCCTCTTCTGAGCTCTTTATGTGGCTCCCATGTTGTCCTCTTTCTGTGCAGGCTACATAAATGTTGTGAATATAATGTTGCTCATGTATATCCTGAAAAAATAAGTAAAATATTCGTAACTGCAGTATTTTCTTTTGGAATAAGAAAAAAAATGAAGATGATGGAGAAAGTAAGAAGTTTTCAGCGAATGAAGAAAAATTAGACACAGATGATCGTAAGTCTGAGTAATATTGCAGAGTTGCTATTTTGTGGCAGCACAGTTTAAAAAAAACACCTGATTGATGGCAGCTCCTAGATCTGCTTCTTACTGCAGATTGAATCACTACCTACTTGAATTATTTTCAAAACCTGTCTGTGCATTGATACGTAGAGGACTAGCTCTATTTGCTGCTTTCCTTTAAAAAAGAATCAATAGGATGAAAGTAGTGAATTCAGTTTTGAAACCATAAGCCTTTTAATTCTTGACTTAGCAGCAGAAGTTGAAGTCATTCTGTGAAGCTCTTCTGACTGTGCCTGTTGCAAATACAGCTGTACCTGCTGGCTCTTATACCGGCACTTCTCTTTAGAATGTTAGATGTTATATGAGTGGTCCGTTATTTAGATTTCTGTGTATTTTAGATCTGGATTTTGTTAGTTTGAGTATTTATTTATAATCTAAAATCCTAGAGGTTAGTTGAGGTATATGAATTGCAAATGATCATGTGGTCATGCTGTAAGTCAAAACACACCACACTAGAAGTGAAGCTCTTGTAGCTAAAAGAAGCATTCAGTTTCTCAGAATAATTTTATAACTCATGAGAGAGTTGTCAGTAATGGAGAAAAAATAAGTGTATTTGTTCATTTAATTGCAGGGAAAGAATTTAGCAAATCTTAAGAGTTAAAATAACTAACCTTAGTGTGGCACTTATATTTGTATGAGGATGTTTCATGGTCTGTGGTGACTGTACTTCTAAGTGTTTATTTTTCAGTTGTTCAAACTTAAGCTCCTGTATTGATATGAAATAAATGAGTTTCCACAATTATCTATAATGTAATCCTCTTCTGAATTCTTAATCTTCAGCCTTAAGATGACTAAATGGCATATGCTTTCCAGACACGTTAGCTTTCTGAAGCAATTGAACGAACAGCATTCATGCTGTGAAACTGGGACATGGAGCCTTACGCTGTTGTGTTTGAATTGCACTGGGTCTTAGATTAAAAACTTTTTTACTTTTTAGGAGGCATTTGTGGCCATAATGTAAGGGCTGCTTCAATTGTAAGTGACAGAAACTGAAAGTTTTTCTTATTTTGAAATATTGGGGATTATCTCAGAAATCTGATTAAAGAGAAAAGTTGTGGAAACCCTTGGGGAAAAAAACCTGGTACAAGAAGTTGGGGTATCAGTCTCAACTTCTAGAAACTTATTTGTTTCTTTACTGCATCACTTATTCAACTTGTTCATTGTATTTTTCCTTCCTATGTGATTTTAAAAATATGTAATATTATACTCTGGGTTTTTGTAACAGGGCCTGAAGGCTATCTAGGGACAGACTCTCAAGATCCATCGCCCTTCATTTCTCAGCAGCCAGCTGTGCAAGAAGAAGAAGAAGTGATGATAGCTCATTCTCATCAAGAGGAGGTTGACAATGAATATGTATCCAGGGGCTGTAGAAACAAATGTCATTCTCACTTACATGATACTTTAGGACAGACAGATTATCTTAGTCATCATCACCATGACTACCATCATATTCTGCATCACCATCATCATCAGAACCATCACCCCCACAGTCACAGTCAGCGCTACTCGCGTGAAGAACTGAAGGATGCGGGGATAGCAACTCTGGCATGGATGGTGATTATGGGAGATGGACTACACAATTTTAGTGATGGCCTAGCAATTGGTAAGTGTTAGTTTGGACTCTGCAGCTTTGTTATATGTGACGACAGCAAAGTCTTGCTGTCACTTATCTCTCTAGTTCTCATCTCACATATCTCTTTAGTAGGAACATAACTAATTAGTGGTGGATCTTTGAAGCCTAAACTTTTCTCTGATAGCAGCTCTGAATGAATGAGAAAAGTCTCCAGTTTAACAACCTGGAGATCAATAATAAAAGAACCAGAAATTATGTGCTTACAGATAAATTTCTTTAGGAGATTTATAGACTTTGCTTACTTTTCTACTTTTAACAAAGTTAAAGCTAACATTTTTTCGAAACTGAAGCTAGGCTTATAAAACAATATTTAGGGCTTAGAGCTGACTTTATTTCAATGCTTGCAAGTGCTCAGCAATATTATTTTTATTTTTTTAAGGTAAGCTTGTAATTTTTGTCACATACAAAGTAACTGGTTTTTCCACTCTGGTCAGGCCAATAGTAGCGTTGACTTTATTACTTTTTCTCTCCACCTTCACTTGTTATGCAGCAAGGTCAGGTTCTATACCTTGCACATCTGGCTTTGCCAGTACTGGGCCCTAGTTACACATCATGTATAAGTTTCCCCAGAGCATTGGTGAGTAGGAAGATGGGACTCTGGTTTCAGAGTCTGAAGATTACACAAATGGATTGGACAAATATATGTGTGATGTGGGAAGTAGGCATGCATTCATTTTTACTGTGAAGTGAATTTGGTCCAAGGCATTGTGTTCTCTAAGGTGCTTTTACAGTTTTGCATTGCAGTCCTGTCACATCCAGATTCTCAGATCTTACCACCCACTGAAGAGCAGCATTCCAGTTCTTCCTGGTGCTTGTACTAACCTTCAGAGAAGGTCTGTGCTGCTTTTTGTATCCTAGGAATGTGTGACTAGGGCATTAATTAGTAGGACATTAGTTACCTATTATCTCTCAGAAATATGATTCATGGAGAAGATACCAATAAAGTCACTATATGTTGTCTTTATTCAGATTTTTGGATTAAGAGTGTCTATATCAATTAAAGGAGGGTAGTGTAAGTAGATTTCTTCAGATGCTCAGTGTGCTGTACTCAGTCTCAAAACAGGCTCAGTATCTCTTCTTGGAAAAGTATTTAAAAAAATGTAGTTTCTTAAGCACCAGTCATACTCTACCCAAAATCTTATTCTTAAAATAGAGCATAATAGTACATTTTTTGTTTGTGCTTTTTTTAAAATTTAAACTAGTGTGAACAGTTATTTTACATGTAATCACAACACTTACCTTTTTGTTCATGTCTCTATTTTTCCCTTATATGTTGTAGTTGTTCAGTCTTTTTGATAATGCTTCAGTGAAATTTTTTTAATCAAAAAAATAACAGATTGATATTATATTTCGGACTTCTGGCTGGGAGGTCAGGTTTGTGAACTCCCTTGCGGTTTCTAGGAGAGCTAGACTACAGGTGTCTTAAATTTAAAAGGTTTAAGTTATAGAAAGTGAAGTCAAATCAGTAATCCTCAGTTTTTATCCTAGTCCTTCGCAATCTTGACTTTAGTATTAAAGACTAATCTTTACAGGTATTGGATTCATTTCCAGCTTGTATAGCATACTGGGGTCAGTATCAGTCTTTCTGTAAATTTCATTGTAGAAACAAGTTCATTCTTGTTTGAGGAGAAAACGCAATAATAGCTATTTTCTCACAGTGGTACTTAGAGTTGTTCAGATTCAGTCAATTCAAAGTATAATGTGAAAAGAGATCTTCTGATTTAATCTAATTTTTGATGACAGTTGAAGCATGGAATGTAAATTTCCAAGCAAGATCAGTAGTGAAAATGTGGTAGAAGGAGGAAGATTTGCATACAAATGACATGCAGAATCAATTACCTCTTAGCATTAGAGAGATTTGGGAAGCAGCTATGACTTTATAGTGATGAAGGGAAAAGTATGAGGAAGGCTAATAAAGGCTTAGTGAACAAGTGAGAGCAATAGCTCTTAGAAGTCCTGCTGTGTAGCTTGTTCAGGCTAATGGAAATGTGGGTTTCCTTCAGGTCTGGATGTGCTCAAAAGTATCCTAGAAAAACATTGATTTGATGATGATGTGGAAATGCCAATAGTGCTTGTATGGTATTTTACCTGTATTTAAATGAAGTTGTGAATGCTTCTGTGAAAATAGTTTTAGCCATAGTAACCCTTCACTTAAGTTCATTTCATGTGATTTGTTATTCATAATTTTCCTCAAATCTGTTGTGTTAGTTATGTAGGAGTAACATTTAAAAGTGCTTATTTTTTTATTAAAGCATGGAACAGTTGCAGCTAATTTGTACAAAATGATCTTTTGTGATTTGAACTTTTCTGTTTACCTTCAACTAAATAGCTGAAGTGCAGAACACGATTTTTACACTAATCTTGTATGTTTTTTTCTTTAGCTGTTTTTTGAGAGGTGATATCTTAAAAGTATGTTTTAATGACCCTATTTAATAAACTTCTTGAAGGGGATAATACCAGATATGTTAGTGTAATCTTCAATTTGTTAATGCTTCAAGACATCTTTTTAGCAGTGAAAAATAAAAGTAGATATTCCTGTTATTTAAACCTGTACTTTGGCTGCTGTGTATCTATACATTATACAGCCATATCGGCGACCCAGGTACTTGGTACAAGGCTTACCTTTGTGGTCAAAGGAAATTAGATTTACCATTTGCGATTAAGCTGGATTCTTGTATTTTTGGTTTTTCTCTAAGTGATAAGACTGGGAAAACATTGTATGAGAGAGCAATACAGAGGAACGTGTAGATTATTGAAGATGCAGGCATGAGAGAAGGTAATTACCTTCTACCTTCCCGTACTTATCCAGTCTCCTCAGAAACTGAAGCCCGATTGAATGCTGATGAATTCTCCTGTCTTAGGAGATGACTGTAGCTATCCTGTCTGTCTCTCAAAATCTGACTCCAAAACTATAAAGCAGTGTTTAAAGGTGGGGGAAGCAGACCAATACCTAGAAAAGATTGATAGTATTCACTAATAACCTCTTTTTCTAGTCAAGTAGCAGTAAATCCTCTGACTTAACTGTTAATTACTGTGTAGACTCCTTGACTGCATTATTTGGAGTGGAGTGGAAGCCACTCCTCCTGAGGGCTTAAGCCAAAATAGCTTTTGTATTGCATGCTGTGCATCTAGAATTGGACTTCACAAATAGAGTCAGAAACGGGTGACCTTTAGAGGTCCTCTAGCCAAACCCTCTGCTTGAAGCAGCTCTTGGGAACACTAGATTGGATCAGTCATGGCTTTGCACAGCCAAGCCTTGGAAACCCCCACAGATGGGGAGATTACACCGTGTCTGTGGCTCACCTCTTCTAGTGTTGCACTGCTGTCTCTTAATAAGGAAAGTTTTATTTTATGTCCAGCCTGAAGCTCCCAAGTTGTGACTTGCAGCCTCTCCCCCTGTTGTGTCATCTGTCACTACTTTGAAGAGTTAGGCTACTTCTTATTTGTGACCAAAGGTCACTAAAGGTACTTAGAAGCTGCTGTTAGACCACCCCTTAGTCTGGTGGAGAGGGAGGTTAAATACACCTGGCTTCCTCAAACTTATAGGCCTTGTGTTGTAGACCTCTGATCATCGTGTCAGCCTCTGTTGGACAGTATTCATATCCACCTTGAACTGGGACATCTCGAAGTGGACAGAGAATCCCAGGAACCACCTCACCAGTGCTGCAAGGGTTATGACTGTTCTTTGCAAGTGGGGACAGAGGGTTCTTTCTGTTGCCAGGCTTCACTGTTTTCAAATTTTACCCATCTGGGAGTTCATGTTTCCTGTTCCAGTGCTGCTTTGGTCCTGCCTTCCTCTGTAGTCTGAAGTGGCTTGGGCTCTTGCCTCTGTAGAACTTTTTATGAAGACCTTCCCAATCCCCCGTTTATTATTCCTCATCCAGAGATGCTGCCTTGCTAATTCTTGCATCTCCTTCACTGGATGCTCCAGCACACACCCCAGAGGTAAGGTTGCTGTTGCTGTCACTGCAGGGAGGAGCATCAGTCGCTTCTTTCAGATGAAGACCTAGACAGCAGTGTCCACCCTCAGGAGTTAAATCTGAGTGGAGGCTGCTGGAGTACTGGGGGTGGCAACCCTAGTGAAGAAAAGGGATTGTCTCCTGTGGTCTCAGTGCCATTGTAGCTCTTCTTCTGTGAGCAGTAGTCCTGGGTCCCTTGCATGCCAGCTGCTGTGACATGGCCTTGTGCCTCTTTGACTGGTTATTGGTGGCACCTTGTTTGCTGGCATGCTCTTGGTAGCAGCTGAAGAAGCAGCTGGATGTGGTTCTGCTGCACCCCTTGGTGAGTCTCTCCATGCAGGTGGGGACCTCCCATGCTGTGCCTGAGCTGTGGTTCAGCTCCTCAGCCCTGCTGTGTGCTGCTTCCTCCTGAGCTGCTGTCAAATAAGAAAAATAGCAAGCAACAGAAGGAGTGGAGAAAAGAAAGATGAGGACTGTTGGACTAGTTTAGGGGTTTTTTGGTGGTTTCTTTTTTCCTCCACTTAAAGTATGACAGTTCACTTATGTGCAAGCTGCCTAGAACTCACAATCTTTCACTGCTGGTTTCACGTGACTATGGCCTCTCTTACTGTTGAATTGGCTTCCCTTTTTCCAGCGCCTGACTCTCGGAGGCAGTTGAGATGCCACCTTCTCTTTGTATCTTTAAAAAAGTGTTTTTTCTGACAGTATTTCCATTTATTACATGTTTTTGGGAGGGTTGCATTGTTGAAAGGTATTGGGCCTAGTTCACAATTAAGATAGTGAAATTTGGTTTGCTTTAGCTAATTGGGGGATTCTGTGTTGCTTCTGATTTTGATACTTATGAATCATAAACAGCTATTCAGTCGAAGTGTAAATACTTCCAGAAGTATAAGAAAAAAATTGAGTGAAACAAATGTGGCCTAGTCTGGTACAAGCATATGTAACAATGCTTGATGTCTGAATATCCAGTAACGTTTTTTGTTTGTGTTTATGTGTGTGTTTTTTTCCTGTCTCTTCATAGGAGCAGCCTTTACTGAAGGGTTATCTAGTGGTTTAAGCACTTCTGTGGCTGTATTTTGCCATGAATTACCTCATGAACTAGGTAAGACCCCAGTATTTCCATATGCTGCAGATATAGATACTTACAGGTGCACTTTGAAGAATTACAAGTGATCTTGTTCTGTGGCACAATAGAATTTGGTCAGAAAACTTTATCTGTGTCAGATTGTCTACTCAAGAATTCTTTTAACTTATTTAAAGATCATTCTATTTATTAATCTTCCTTTTAAAAATCAAAATGTTTCAGCTACTTTGTTTAAAACTCAGTGTCTCTTGCAGTTGCTTACAACTTGTTCTGTATAGTGCAGTTGTAGTTTCTATTCTCCTTAGCAACATAAATTGTGAATTGCAGGAGAATGCATGTCAGAATTTGCTCTTCTTGCATCTCTGTTTAATTTTATTCTTGTGTTAGTGCTGTTAAAAGGAAGGTCACGATTAGTCAAACTCTTTTCTGCATAACATTTGCTCCTTTTTCATTAAGTCTTGCAAAGAACTGCTGTAGCTCTAAATTAAACTTGGAACTACTTAGAAATCATTCCTAGAAATTTTGTCTTCCAAACTCAAGTGATTTAAATTCATGACGATAATTTCTCATGGAAATGCATGTGTCTTACACTGTAGTATTCAGCCCTTTTGCAGGGCAGCTCATGAGAACAGGACGTAGCTGCTTAGTTTAACTTGGAATGAAGCTCATCTTTCCAATTTTCGAATTGTTTTGAATGTGTAGCTAGTATTTCTTTCTTAGCTGCCATGGCCACAGTCATATCTGGTGTATATAGAATGAGGGAAGAGCAGCTTGCTTGCACTTCTTAAGGTTTAATTCCCTAGAAAGTAGAATGTTCGATTTCATTTAATGGAGCTTGCAAACCAGTATGTGTATACATCGAACTGTTTATTAAACGGTTTGATATATTTGTCTGGCTGTGCAATAATGTTATACAGAAATACATTACTCTGGAGAAAATGTACCTGGTTTTATGATATGGGAGGAATTGGGTCTTATTCATCTTAATATAAATTCCATGGAAATCATCAAACTTTTACTAATTACGTGTACTGAGTGTTGTTAGTACAAATACGCAAAATTCATGTTATGAATCTGATATTTAGATTCAAATGTTTTGTTGGTTTGGGAAGCAAGAAAAATATTTTAAAATTTAAATCTTTTTTTAATTATCACAGAAAGTTTGATAGAAATACTTTCTTTAACAGAGGACATGGAGTGGCGTAGGAATACTGAAACAAATGGTACTAGCTGAAATTAGCTGGGGATAAAATTGGATCATTCTGTTGTTAATGCTCAACAATATTTATAACATACCAGCTCATTTTAATTGCAGTATCTTGTGGGGAAAGTGTTGTAACAAATTACTCAACTCAGCTTTGAAGATTGCTTTTGTGTACTTTAACTGGAGATAACCTACATTTTTATATAGAATCCATTTTATTTCAAAATAAATAAGCTTATATTATTTTACTCTGGTTTAGATCTAATTTATCTGAACAACAACAACAAAAAGTCTATTCTGAATGATGGAAAACCTGTTTCTGGCTGGTATCCTATCATTCCTTCAAGTGAAAAAAAGATGTTAAGGATCATTTACACAAATTAATGAAGAAATTATTTCTAAATTTAATAAAACAGCTAGACTTAAAGTACAAAGAGCAGTTACAGGATAATAAATGCAATCACCACCATTGCTTTATGCAATTAAGTGGGAATATTTTATTTTAGAAACTTCTTTAGAATGCTTATGCATATTGGGTACTACAGTATTTTACAGTGTTGGTTTACATGCAAACTACACTAAAAGCTGCTTCTTCCAAAGACTAAGTCCTAAGACTTTAGGTTCATAAACTTACAATGTTTGCTGATGTGTTGTTTCTTCATGTGCACTTTTTAATTTTCTGTCCCCCAGTGATTTCTGATTTTATAAAGGAAAAAATAAGACAGACAACAGTATAAAAATAACTTAGCAATCCTGTAAGTAGGAAGAGAACTCATGAATACTGCAATAGTTACCTGAGGATGAGAACTTTTGTTTTTTCCCCGTTGTAGGAGATTTTGCGGTACTTCTCAAAGCCGGTATGACTGTCAAGCAAGCTGTGCTCTATAACGCTCTGTCCGCTATGCTGGCCTACCTTGGAATGGCGACCGGGATTCTTATCGGTCATTATGCAGACAATGTTTCCATGTGGATATTTGCACTTACTGCTGGCTTGTTCATGTACGTGGCGCTTGTGGATATGGTAAGTGGATAGGCCTACTCAAATTTATATAACATACTTTAAGAATTAGTGCTAATTGTGTTTTGATCTCAAAATACATTCTTCCATATTTTCTTCCTCGATAACTTCTTCTGTGCTTGAAGATGCTGATGGGTATGCCGAGTAAGAGCACAGTTAAATGTTTAGGTGGGGTATTACTTTTATTTAGATTGGTGTCAGAACAGAGATTGTTTCTCGCTTAGTTGTTAAACAGAGGCACTTAACAGCAGAAGTAGGGTAAAAAATTTGCTTCTGACAGAGGCTACTGTAGAAGATAGCTGATAAGGCCACAAGCTGCACACTATTGGCACCACCAAATGTGCTTTGGCTTTTGCATTAAATCATTACTGGTTCTTGGGATGGAGACAGAATTGTATTTAAACCTATACTGTACCTCAGAAGAATGTTTGTACAGAAGTACAAAGTAATGAAAGCTTAACTATCTTAAGAATAAAATTCTTGGTGTGGCTTGATTAAATCAGTTGGTAAATAAGCCAGCAATTTACTCAGGATATGATTAAGACATCAGCATAATTATCATGAAAACAGTAATTAGAACATTACAGATTCTCTCTGTTTCTAAATATGCAAGTAGACTCTGATAATGTTGTTCATGTTGAGTGACACCTAATTAATGCAGTCAACAGGAAAGAGCAGAGGAGTAAGACTCTGCTACCTCATGCCTCACAGTTCTTCAACTGAATTTGACGTAACTGTTCATTTTGAAGGCATTTAACACTTTCTTGTTTGTTTAGGTGCCTGAAATGCTCCACAATGATGCCAGTGATCATGGATGTAGCCGCTGGGGATACTTCCTGTTACAGAATGCTGGAATTCTGTTGGGTTTTGGGATAATGCTGCTTATCTCCGTATTTGAACATAAGATTGTATTCAGCATAAACCTCTAATCCTGCTTGCCAGAAAGACAGCTTGGTGTTAAATTTAAGTGGTAGGTTTTTTTCTATTAAATTCCCTAGTGGAGAGGTACGTTTGATATAGACTAGATATTTTTATTGGTGTGCTTTGTGTCCCTCCCTTCTCCCCCAGTAGGACTGGACACTGTAAGGCTTTTTTTCACTTAGGATTTAGCATTGCATGTCGTACTGTGGAAAGTTGTACTTAGTTAAACATGGTGAAAGTGCCAAAGCTATTAAAGGAGTATTGTCTGGGGGGCTAGGGGTTTTTTTTTGTAGTAAATTTATTTACTGTATGTGATTATATGTAACATTTTTTTTACTTCAATGGTTTTGTTGGCTTAAAGAAATAAAGTGACAGTGGTTTTTATTTTAGCACAATCAGAATCAGTGGATACCAAGGACAGTGAGTGGTGTAAAACAAGAAAAAGACATGTAACGCGTAGCATATTTGGTAGAAACTCATCTCTTCTGCATCCACCTAGTTTACACGGAGTGACAGATGAGTCCACTCCATCCTTTTTGTGGTGGTTCTTCTCTCAATATCTTGTGGTTTCTTTGTGTCTTATTCCAGTTGGCTTCTACTTCAAACAAATTCTTGTGGGATCCTGTTTTAAGTGTTTGTACCAAATGTTTTACTTGTTTCATCCTTTCTGATGCGAGTTGCTCTTCACAAATTTTTCAAATCAGCAACAGAAGTACAGCTATTAGACTGTAAAAGCACAGCTCTAGCTCTAATATGCATAAATTCCATCAAAAAGACTTTTAAAGTAGTCCTATAACCCACTTACGCTGCCTGAAATGGCAAAGGTATATTATATCTGTTATCAAGAGGAGGAGTGCTACAGGCTGAGACAAACAGCCACTTACTACAATGATTTCCTTAAAAGTGTTGATTTACTTTAGGAAATGAGCGGAGTGGGAGAGCTGACTACTTCTAGTTCAGTGTGATTGCACACAAACCTGTGCTTGCAAAACAGTTATATATTGCAACAAGTAAAGCTCAGATCTAAAATAGTAAAATTTCTTTGACAGCATATATAGGGAAGCAGCACGTTAAGGATAGTTGTAAGTCTATATGTAAGTATGTAGTTTGAGATACAGTCTTAATATTTTGTAACTGAAGGAAGGAAAAGGATGAAAAAGACAATAGCAAAATAAATACATTCTCCATTTTCAGGGAAGGTGAACATTAAGCAACTTCTATATAATGAATACGTAACAGAATTATGCTACCTTAACTAGCTAGCTTTTAAAATCTGAGAAATAAACCAATTGGATCTTACTTCTGATTCAACTTTACCACTGCTTCACATCATCAGCTGAATAAAAAGCTTGAATGAAGAGGAAGTATTTGAAAATCCTATGTCTGACAGGTTAAAACAGTTTGTCAGAAAGACAAAGCTAGTGTACCACCGCAGAAATAGATGTTTGGAATTAACTGAGAGGTTTGTTTTAGTTGGAGGTGGGGGTTTTGTTTTGGTTTTTTTATTTATTTACTAGCTAAGAAATGGAGATCACAGGAGTTTCTGCAGCTGGCGTAATATCAGCTTTTTCTCCTTCTTCAGTCTCTCCTCAGGTTAACAAGATTGAGACTTGATCTTCTTTTCACAGTGGTGAAATCCTGTTCTTTGTCTCCTTTGAAGTCTGGGGGTAGAGAAAGGTGCACTTCCTTCAGCTCTGCTGATGCATCCTCAGGGGAGCACTGAGCCGTGGTGGGGTCTTGCCAGCACCCCCAGATCTGCTTGTGTATGAGCCTGTATCTCTTTTTGCTTGGTAAGCAGTTGTTTGGGGAGCACAACAGAATTCGTTCCTGGGAGCACTCATTTTCCTCTCCCTTGACTTGATTTCCATCACTAGAAACTCCTGTGGTGCTGGGCTTTCATCTCTAAAAAGAATACAGACAAAATGTTGGTAGGTGCATCCCTTCCCATCATCAAGCACTTCATGTTTTGCATTTCTTTTGTTCTATGCTATTGCACTTCGATTGAGCATCTGGACTTTTGTTAGAAGCACATCTCTGAACAAAGGGCAGATGCAGTCTGCCAGAGGGGTTCTTCAGCTTGAGATGCAGAAGAGTCATGCCATGGTACAACAGCCATCTGCTCAATTTTCATAGCATCTCCTTGATCATCCATCCTGGGCTTTTTTCACTCTTTCTTACAGCAGTTGTATTCCGGTGTTCCCAAACTTGAATTTCTAGTATCTGTGAGTATGATGAAAAATGGATATATATCTGCCCATTGCTTCTGAATCAGAGGCGGTAACTTCTATTTCTTTTTAAATTAACTAAATTCCTATGACACCTCTACCCTAACCTGCGCTGTGACCATTTCCTGACTTTGTTGTAGCTAAAACTGTGGCTAAAACCCAGCTGCTGATCTTCATCTTTCCTTTGCTTGAATACCAGGATCTTTAGCTCATGGAAAGCTGTTCCATTTCTGGTGTGTGCATGTTGCTGCTTTCTTTAGAAAAACAAAGTTCAACCCCACCCCAACACAAACACACACTGAACCTGCCAAAACTGAATTTTTCATGCCCTGAAAAATTGAATGCCTTTTCCTGTACTGAGCTCCCCTCTTGGCGGTCCCACCTCATTCCAGATCTCTCAAAACGTGGCTGCTTTTCCCCTGGAAGTCTCTTCCTGATGTCTTTCCATGCAGGTGAACATGCTGCCCTTTGGCATGCTCTGTCTTGACCCTGTCCTGTTTAAATGAGTCTTGCCTTTGCTGGGGGTAGTGGTGCTGGTCACCGCTGGAGCTGATGTGCCTCAGTTCATGCTCCTGTACTGCTTCTCATGAGCAAGATGCGTTCCTGGGCAAAAACCCTTCAGTACAGATTCACCCCCTTTTCCCTCCAAACCTCTCATCACAGCTCTGTTCTGCTGAAATGTAGTGACTGAGGTCGACCTCACTGCATCCAGTGGGTTTTGTAGGTCTTGGGCGCTGTGTTTACCAGGGGTCTAGTAAACCACCATAAATTCCATGGGTTTAGCCTGTGGGTCTTTCACCTCTGTCCCGCACCCTCAGCCCTAATGGATGTTGGGCATGGTCCATCTCTTTGGTCATGAGGGACTTCAGACTTGGATGGGCCCTAGCTCCATTCCCTTTGAGTTTTTTCACTAGTTGTTTGTGTTAGCCCACAGCCTTAATAGCTGCTTGTTCAGCTGGGCTTTCCTTGTCCTGGGGGTGGCTGTGAAACAGGAAGCAGGCGTGTTCTTGAAGAGATTTTTAAGATTGATGGCTAAGTGATGGAGGTAAGTATATGAGTTTCAGCCAGTTCTTGACTGGCTTTTGATCTAATCAACTGACATTAAAATATCTGCATATCAAAACTGGCACTAGAATATCTGCATATCAAAACACATTGCTAAGGTAACAACCTGAAAAATAAATTGCCTTTAGAGCACGTGGGCAGAAATGGCTCAATAAGCTACACGAGCATATCCCGCCCATTCAGTGCTCTTCAGTCTTTGGTGGAGAGATGTCCATGACGGACAGCTGTCCAGACTAGTCACTGGGAAGACTCTAGAGTGAAACCTGCTGTACGTTTGTACCAGCAAGTTAACAAAAGTTTTTTTTTGTGGTGGTGGTTCTTGGTTTTGGTTTTGCTGGGGTTTTGTTTTTGTTGGGGTTTTTGGGTTTTGTTGGGGTTGGTTTTCAATTTGTCAGCCTTATAGAGTAGAATCTGCATCTGTTGCAATGTGCTTGCGCTGAAAGGCCTCCTGGTTTGGCAAACTGATGGGGCAGAGCCTCTGAGCAGCCCTGCATTTTTATGTGTATGTTTTTGTGCAGCAGTTTGTAAGGTGCCTGGCCCTTCCCGCCGAGAAACGGAAGTGTGTCTGCCCTGTGTATCCGTCTGTACCTTAATTTTATATGCTGTTACAGCTGCCTTATTTAGTGCCCGTGCTAGATGCAGGTAAGCAGAGTAGGCAGGGGTAAGCAGAGTAAGGGCTGGGATCAAAGTTATTTTCATTGTAACATGTTCTTCTAAAGGTGTTGGCCCGTATTTGTACAGAAGAGGTACGGTGCGAAGCTGCTGGGGGCAGCGGGAGTCAAACCAGTTCTCACGGGGAGGGTTTCCCTGCCCCGGTGATGCCCAGTGTCTTGTGGGAACCCGGCTGGGCTACCTTTATTTGAAACGCGGTCGAGGCTAAGGCGTAATTCACAGCGGCTCCCGTCCTGCCTGAGCCGAGAGCGGCATACTTACAATTGCTGTGGAACAAAACCGGGTCGCTCTGTTTGCCGCAAGAGAGAGACAAAAAGGTGTTTTAATGAGGTGGTGTGTTTATGGGAAATGCTGGTTTGGTCCACGTGTGATCACTGTCACTGTGCTGCTGTGTGCTAGAGAAAATAAACCACTGAACCAAGTGCTGGGTTTTGAGCGTTTTCCTCACAAAAAAAACAACCAAAAAAACAAACAAAAAACAAACAAAAAAAAACCAAAGAAAAATTACGTTTACTTACATTCGCACTGGGATTGCTTCCCCACGCACTGGGATGGGGGCTCGGGAAGGATTTTTACC
>KZ505645.1:1392982-1450368 GCA_002844005.1 Limosa lapponica baueri | reverse complement strand
CAGCGCGGGTGCCTGCGGGCAGCCCGAAGCCGCCGGGTGCCGGCCCTTGGGGAGCCCCCCCTGCAGCGAGGGGCTGAGCCCCGGCAGCCGCCCCGCTCCGCCCCGTTCCTTCCCCGGTGCTCGGGGGCAGCCGGAGCCCGCTGCCGTTCGGGGTGTCGGCCCAACAGGCACCGCTCCGGCAGAAGCCCCTGGAGAGGGACAGGTGGACAATGCCAGGCCATGCGGGGTTTTTCTGGAGGATGGGAGAGTGACAGCAATCGTAGGCTTCCTCTGCCCTTCTTTAATTACCACCCCAGTAAGAAGAGTGGAGCTCTACAACTACCTGAAAGGAGGGTGCAGAGAGGTGGGTGTTGGGCTCTTCTCCCAAGTGAATAATGACAGGACCAGAGGAAATGGTCTGAAGTTGCTGCAGGGGAGGGTTAGATTAGATATTAGGAAGAATTACTTTACTGAGAGAGTGGTCAGGCACTGGAACAGCCTGCCCAGGGAGGTGGTGGAGTCACCAGCCCTGGAGGTATTTAAGAAACGTGTAAGACATGGCACTTCAGGGCATGCTCTAGTGGCCGAGATTGTAGGGGGTTTTTTGTGTGTATGGTTGGAATCGGTGATCTCAGAGGTCCTTTCCAACCCTAATGATTCTGTGATTGCCCCAAATTGCCCAACGGATTTATTTATTTTCTTTTAAAAGGCCCCTTCAGTGTCTGTAGTGCTGCCCTCCAGTCCCGGCATCCTCTGCTGCTGTAAGGGCCCTTTACATCGTCTTAAATGGCAGAAGAGCATCATTTTGAAAGGCTTTTTCATAATGATGTCTAGAAGTAATCTGCTTAACTTGGTTTCTAAGAAATTAATTAGCTCAATTTAAACAAACATTTCGCTTTTTCTATATACAACTTAATTGCTTTTAATGGTACTTCCCTGTACTACAGGCAGTGACTGCAAGATAGGAAATAAAATGCCATACATTGCTGCTGCTTTGCTGTAGCTGGGTATCCAGTCGTTTGGATGGGATACATCAGCCCTGTACCTGCTTTGGACTCTTAATAACCCTCCTTATGCTCCCCAGCTCCTGCCCCACAGCTACAACCTGTCCTGGCTGCAGGTGGCTTGGTGCCATCAGGGCTATCTCTGGGGTGTTTAGTGCCTGAGAGAAGAACAGAACTTAACTTCCATCTGCACAGAAATGGGCAGTGCCAGTCCCCACGTGTTGAGGGAAGCCGAGAGGAGGCCA
This sequence comes from Limosa lapponica baueri, assembly GCA_002844005.1. Taxonomy (NCBI): domain Eukaryota; kingdom Metazoa; phylum Chordata; class Aves; order Charadriiformes; family Scolopacidae; genus Limosa; species Limosa lapponica. Next base: position 1,449,140 of record KZ505645.1, on the reverse strand, counting down.
GATACCTCGGCTGTCCCCAGTGGGTTCCCTGCTCCTGTTAGGAATTCAGAGTGATGGGAAGGGCGTACTTGGCAGAACCATCGGTGGCCTCACTGCAGCCTCCAGAGCTGGGGCTGTTTCATGCCATTCACTTTCTTGTTCTTTGGAAACAGAAAACTGGAGGATCTGGGAATAACAGGTATGACAGCAACAGCAAGGACGGACAGCCTCGCATGGCACTAAATATGTAATCATTAGTCTCAGTTGTCTACTAGAAAAAGCTTTCTATTGACAACAATTTAAATCCTGTTGATATGGGGGGGGGAAGGAAATAAAAATAGAACCACTTGTTCAAATGTCTATAAAGATTATTTTGCTATTTTGACTTCTGAAATATCAGGGCCCTTGCCTTCTACGGCAGCTTAGCCAAATGCTCTATAAAGTATTTTACCATTATTTTGTGTGGGGCTGTGGCTTGATTAGGTATTAGTATACACTGACGTAGTGTAAAATTCTTTGAGGATTTTTTTTGTTGTTGTTTTGCCAGGTCTCTATTAGAGGTAACAGCTCAAATAGAGGATTTGTCATCTTCCCTTGAGAAAAGGGAAGGGGTGGAGAGGGAGCTTTGCTGGTCCCTTTGGGCTGCTGGGGGATGCTGAAAGGGTTCGTCAGGATCCAGCTCCCTCTGGTGGGAACTTGCAGAGGGATGTGACAGTGCAGGGAGATGGATGCAGCATCCACACTCAAAGAAAGCTCTGGTTCTGTGCCGTGGTTTTCTCTACAGTTACCGTTCTGTTAAGTCTGGTCCTTGCTCTGGGTTTTAAACTCCTCTTGAACAGAACCGCTTCATCACTGGTCAGTTACTGGCAAGTTCTGGGCTCTGCGTGTTTGTGCATCAAGCACGGTTCTAACCCAGTCTCTGCAGCTGGGCTTGTCCCGAGCTCTCCGGTTCTGTGACAAAAAACAACCCTCCTTTAGAAGAAAGATAAAATGCAAGCAGGAGGTTAGCTAAAGCACAGATCAGCAAAGGACTTGTCTGCTGTAACTATGGCCCATGACTGGCCTTTAGCTGTTCTGAGAAACATTGCCTTGTGTTACATTTTCCTACAAAAGCATACTGTGCTTTAATTTTGATGTCATTAGTATCTACCTTAGCTGTCACAAAGACAAATGAACCAAGTCTGCTCGCATGGGGTACAACAGCTAGAAGAGCTCTAGCGTAGTATTTAAGGACCATGGTTCTGTCTAAGAAGTGTACTGCTTTTGATGAGCCAGTCCAGCATCTCAAAATAAAGCATTCTCTGGGGGTTGCTTTAGGTCCAAATGCAATTTAGTACAGCAGATGTCAAGTAAGATGCCCTGAAGCAAGTGAGTCTGATTTGATCCTTTATCTGATGTTTTTGTAAGTGGGAAATTAAAATTTGTTTCTGATCTATAGCCAAGAATTATCTTGTTAGCTCAGGTAAACTGTGTTCTTGGTTACCCTACTCAACACCCACGCTGTCACCCAGAACCCGTCTGTTCTTGCTTCCTCCCTGGGCCTGGTAGGTGCCCAACCTGTGACTGACACTGAATATCAGCTTAACATTCCTGCTAAACTAGAAGGAAGAAGACTGCTTACACAATGAAAGTAAAGAAGAGCTTTTACAACACTGGAAGTCCTGCAACCATTTTAGACTAGGAGCCCAAATGAACTAGTCAGTATCAGTTTTAAATCCTACCAGAATAGGCAGAGGTGGTTGTGGAGCTTGCCTAGAGCATGGAAGATCATGGCTTCTCACAACTACAGCATAGTAATTACGTTCCTTGTTGCAGAATCTGTGTCATCACCTTGGCAGAAGCCCATCCTCTTCTTCAAAATGGAAAAACAATTACAAGCATTAATTACCAAATCAGTGCCAACTGTAGCAGACTCCAGAATAAGGTCTCTGGGAAGTCAAAAAGGGTATGGCTTTTTGATTTGTTCTCATTTTCATCTCTCACAGGGCCTAAGACTTTCTGTCCTTTCTAGGGTAGAAACATACTAGGTAACCTTTGCATTTTATTTTAAAACAGCCCCTCCATAGTTAAAGAACTTCCACTTTCCTCAGGAGGTGCCCATCTAACTGTCCCAGCCAGGGTCTTGCAGTGCTCCTACAGCACCAGTGGTTTCCAGTGTTGTTCAAAGCAAGGCTAACAGTTGTTTTTAGTCATTATATTACTATGAAAAATAGTAATTAGTGGGACTTAAACATGCCTTCATAGATAAAAATCTGTTTCCAGCAAAATGCCAAGGATTTGGAGACTATAGTTTTTGTCAGACCTTAATTGCAGAACACTAGTTCAGTGTGTTTCATGGTGGGTTTTCAAATGTGTAGTTTAACCTGCTTATATTAAAGTCAACTGTGCTTTTTTTTCCTCCTCTCTTTGCCGAGTTTAATCTGATCAAACTACGAGTCTGTTATTCCACAATAAACTTAATTATGTCTAAATTTGTAAGCTCTTACAAGCTTCTATTCTATTTGTGCCCATAACTAAGTTGTCATACTCCCTTCTGTAGGGAAGCACAGCTGTGTAACTTGCAAAGACCTGTTACTGTCACACTTCCTTGCCTTCTTATTATTATGTTGCTGATGGCAATACTTTAAAAAGCCCTGTGTAATTAAAATGTATATATATATGTGTGTGTGTATATATATTTTTTTTTTCAAATGCAGGGAGCTCAGTTTTTAACAGAACTTGCCCCTCTGTGCAGAATATCTTCATCAGATGGAGAGGAATATACCATTTATAGGTAAGGTTTTTCCCTTTTTATCTTCCCTTGATGTAGCATGCACTTTTACTGAAACTTAACACCTTTGCAGCTGTATACGAGGGCGTCTGATAGAAGTGAATGAAAACATTCTTAGCAATCCAGCTCTTCTACAAGAAAAGGTAAGAAACTTTTTTGCTTTTTATTTTCTAACTTTTATTTCACTACTAACTTTAGTCTTGCATTTTAGCCATCGACTGAGGGATACATCGCAGTGGTTCTACCCAAATTTGAAGAAAGCAAGAGTATAACTCAAGGACTTCTGACACAGAAGGAATACGAGGAAGTATTGTCGAAACGTCTTCATTCTTCTTCATGAAATTAATTATACAGGTATCAGCTGTATTTGATACTGAATAAGCTACTTCTTTTGTACACTGTAACTTTTATGGTATTGAAAGGCCTAGTGTCTGTTTTTAAAAGTGGAACTTAAACGCTTGTTTCATACAAGAATAAACCAGTTCAAATAGTTTGTATTAAAATTTGCTTTCTCTTTCTCTCAATTCTAGCAGGTTTTAAATAAGAACAGAATGATATATTGGAGACTATTTATGTTCCACAGGCAGCTTTGCTTCTGCTCAGTGCAACCGTAACACATACAGAAAAATCAAACAATGTGGCTATCACTTCATTTAGCTAAACTAATATAAAAGTCACAAAGGTGAATTGAAAATAAAAATGCAACAGAAGCCTATGTACAAAGAGCAGATAAACTCGAGAATATGTATTTCACACCAGGTTATATTTTCATAGCATCCTGAAGTCAAATAATGCCCTTTGTACAGAAGTTTGTCAAAATCAGTATCCATTTTTTTAAATTTAACGTAAAGTTAATAACGTAAAGTCTACATAATAGTTCAGTGATTCTACATGCAATTCAAATTCTGCTCAGATAAGTTTTAATAAAAAGGAAGCAACAGCTGCCATCTACAAATAGAGATGGTAAAAGAAAAAGGGTTTGAGTCAAGAGTATTAATCACTTAAAAATACACTTTTAGAAATACGAATCATGTCAACAAGACTAGAATTCAGTGGTGCAGCTGCAGAAAGAGGTTTTTTTTTTCCTAGAACTACTTCATTGCAGGGATAACTCATAACTAAGACATCATTTCAGTGCTTTAGGCCACAGCCTTTCAGACTATATTCCTGATTCTGCTTTAGCAAATACATAGACTGAAACAGGCCAGAGATGAGATTACAGACTTCAACAGTAGTGTTACATATAGCATATGCAGCACAAGACAAGGTTCTTTATATAAAATGTCTATTAGCAGCATCTTTGGGTTGAAACATCCATTAAGACATTCATAAGCATTAATTACAAAACCATTATCAATAGTGAGCATAGGAAAGGCATTCACATTATAAAAATACATAATGATTAGACCTGTTGGTGCTGTAATTGCTAAGTAATGGGACATCTATTAGATGTGACAAAGGTCAACAGTTTTAATTCAAATTAACCTGGTTTGACTTTCCACAAATGAAAGCAATGTTGAAAATTCAGCAAGTGTTATTATCAACTGGGAGTTCCTGCATTTCTAAGTGCTGTGATTACTTGCTCTCCAAAAACGTCATGTTTGTTACATGATTTTCTAAAGACTTGATGCCAAATGTCTCAGCTCTCCTTTCTGGAGTATGTGCATTTGTACCAGTTCGTATTCTGTCTTCTCTCCACGGTGGAGCAGGTTTCAGACAGCCATTTCCTGCTTTATTCTGTGTATATATAAAATAAAAAAAAAAAAAAAAAAGATTTCTTAAAAAAACCACAACAAACAAGAACAAAACCAAACAACAAACCAAACAACCCCCACAACCTTTAAAATACTGCAGGTGAACCAAGTACTCGCCTTTCTCAGCAATCTGCAGCAAAGCGGAAGAAGTTGGCATAACAGAGTCATCACATTCCTTGTTTTCAGAATGCATGCATCAACCTAAACAAAATAATTAGAGTAGAATAAGACCACTGATTACTTTTATTAGGCAACTGTTTAATGCATGAGATGACTGTTTCATGCTTGAATAGGTAATACTTCATAAATACCTTCTAATCAAAAGATTTTGCATTGCCTTTTTGAATGTCTCTATGTAGTATGAGTAAAGCAACAGCTTCCCTTCTGTTAAGACAACACTTGAGCTAGGAAGCAGAAGGGAATGACACGCATAATAATATAATATTAATATCATAATATTAATTAGTAATGTAAGTGTCTTGGAAAGGAGCTCTTAACCACCTAAGTATGATTCACCACAATTCTTCATGGTTTTCCTTTTAGTTTATGTCCTGTCGGCATGATTTAGAAAGCCATACATCCTTGTAAGCCTTACCTTGATATGAGTTACACTGAAAGTTAGCTAAATCTTAAAGCGTTTGAGTTTATGCCTCAAGTCTAACACTTAGCACAGGTCACAAATTAAGAAACATTAATTTGATAGGCTATTATCACTACGTAGCGATACATCACTCTGTATAAACAGACCGAAGTTCCCTTTTAGTTTAGCTAGAGAGTGTACAACAAACCAAGCAGTAGCCCTCAAGTGCTCAGTTGGGTTTTGAGTGGCTTTGATGGGCTGGACAGTTTGAGTCCCTGCTGGAAAACTGAAACGCCTTTTCCGTAGCTCCTTGGAAACAAACATGTAGGTGCACAGGAATGGTCTTGCTCACACTGATCATATTGCTGATCAGGGAAGTTCTTCAAAAATCCTGACCTCTATTCCCCACTGAAGTTTGCAGATCTACGTATCGTGGTAACAAGGCTGAAACTTTTATGGCAGCTGTATGCACATTTACTTAAAATAAATACAAATAATATCAGAATAAACACTGGGCAGTCTAGGGTAGACTCTACCTACTAAGAAGCAAGCATGTATTTCAGTAGTAGAGTCTTTGGGGGTTTGGAATTTATTACATTTATGGTAAGTATCAATCAGATCAGAATAACAATAATTATTACATTGGTGGAAATGGAAATTACCTTGATTAATATTATACCTTTCTTAGTAAGGTACACTTAATTGCAGTTTATGTCTCTGAATGAAGTGCTAGTGGGTTACAGGATTATTACTGTAATCTAGTGGATTACAGTATTATTATATACAGTATTACTCCATCTTGTATTATTCAGCTGAGAATTCTCAGTTGCAGCAAAACAAAATTCCAGTAACTCTCTTTATCTAGTGGGTAAGTTGAGGGGGATGTTGACAGAAGTTATCAGAAAAAAGTTCTCAGTAGTAAAAAGCAATATAAAGTAGTAAAAGCCTATGGACACCTTTCCACTTTTTTTTTTTTTAAGGGCAGTCCAGGGACATCATTGTCTTTGGAAACATTTCTGTAAACTCCTTCACTAACAGTGAAATCCAAAACTCAAATGATAATTTCAGTACTTTTAGTAAAAGGAAGGAAAAAAAATCCTATTACTTACTTTACTGATTCTTAGACAGTAAGATTCATAAGTTAGGGGTAGGGAAACTGTTCCTTAAAACACTAATATCAGTGATATGTCTGTGGCCAGTGGGCCAGTTATACAAAACTTGGATATCCATGCTCCCTAAAGAAAACATTCATGTAAGCCTGCAGAGTAATCCTACCCAAGCTATCCACTGGCAGCCTCCCATGTATGCTAGGTGCCAGTCTATCATGTTTTGTCTCCTATCAAATTCTCAGCATGAATTTGGGTCAGGTCAGATCAGGCTAAACTTCACTGGAGCCCTTCTCTGCTGTTGGGTGGGGAGGTGCGGAGAGAAGTCTAGAAAACAGTAGTACCTGGGCTGAAGAACATCCTTTCCTGACACAAGATAGTGCAGTAAATGGCTTAGGTTACAGTTATCCGTGAGGAAAAGTCCCAATAAACAAAACATTTTAAGCAAGAGGAACAGTTCTTGCTGTTCTTCCTCTATATTTCACACATCAGCTTCTCAAGTTGAAGTAAATTCCTCTTCTACACAAGTAACAGCAACGATGACATATTGCATAGCAGAAAAATGCTTGCACAACATTGTAGAATTTTGTACTTATTAATTTTTATGGTCCTCTGTCAATCCAAGAAGTTCAGCTGTCATGAACTGTTTCATATTTTAACAGGAGCATAAATTAGTAAGTTACTATATTTCAAAATGTTAGGTCTTACTTTCAGCAATACATACAGTTTTTACCTTACCTTCGTAAATGTAGCACTTTTACCCTGAACAGAAGCCTTAGCTGTTATCTGGAGCTGCTTGCACATAGAGACCAGTTTTTCAGCCTCCAGCAGAAGCAAAGATTTGTCATCATCGCGTACCTGAATTGTGTTTTGGGAAGACAAGGCCACTCTGTGTTATAAACTCCAATATTAAGTTAACAGAGAAGATAACTCAATCAGCTGTTAAGCAGTATCACTAGTGCCGTAAGCTGAATGGCTGCTCTAGAGGTCATACATCACCTGATCAGAAAAGGCATGAAGAGCTGAAGCAAGCTTTGTGCCCTCCGCAGCAAAAATCTGAAAGGGGGAGAAAGCATGTAATAAAATGAACCACAGGGAACGATCAGGCTCTTTTCCCTTGGTCTTTTAATAAACAGTGTGCTACAAAGTAAAAAGGCAGCAGGAAATACTTGTGATAGTTGTATACATTTTATAATTAAAGTTAGCAGTTTGCCATGACGCTACACTAAAAATGGCCATTCTCACAGATAAGCAGAGTTTAAAGGCTTTGCTTTTACATATTTAAAAAAACCAAACCTGACTGCCAATTATTTTTGCACCATAGCAGCTCACAAACGTTTTATGAGTAGAGGACACCTGCTATGTTTGTTTATTGTCCTGACAAAGGTAACCAGTCTCCTGTTAAACACAGGCATGTATGTGGGAAATAACACACCACATTCCTTCACTTGCCCCTGTATCTTTTGTTTATATTATTCAAATTTCTACATCCATCTTTCCATATTTGCCCATACGAAAATACTGCTGCTCAGACTAGGATAGAGTACCTGTTAACACTATCGGGGACTGAGCTAAGTGACACAACAAATACTACTAATGCACTGAAGTCCACTATATTTGCCACAATGCCAGTTTGCCATTCCTGCTCCTCACTGGAATCTGTCAGTTCAAGGAACACTGTCTTAAGCTACAACTAGAACACTGAAATGTCGTTTTTCAGAAAGTACATACCAGAGTTAGGCTGTTCAAAATCTACTGTTGCTAGTCAATTCATGGTATGTATGTGTAAGAAATCAGAGAGTTAAGTTCCAATTTGTTCTTCACTCAGAGTTCCTAACTCCTATTTTGTTAAAAATATATTACCTCTGCTTGATGAAATAAATCTTGAGTAGTTTTCAGAAGTCCTTCTCCTCTGTGGGAAATAATGAAAGCAGAATATACACTGTGTATAGACTGTAGATTATTTTGCCTGCTACTTGCACAATTTACAGTATCTCTCTCTGACCCCCATTCACACCACTGAACTGTAAAATAACACTCTTAGAGGATGCTACGCACAACAGTAACTTATTACAGGAACCGCATTTCAAAATGTTATATAAACACCTCAGTGGCTACAGCACTATTGGAAAATTAGAAATGGTTCAATTCTTAACAGCTGGACAAGGACAGGAATCCATGTCACTGGCATACTGAGTATTATTGGACTACAAGGTAAGAAAAATCTCAACTCTTATTAAAAAAATCCTACATTCTTCAAATAAGAAAGCTGACATTGCGTGGGCAAGTTTCAGAAGAACACCTTTCAGCACAGCAAAGATCAGCAATTCTATCGTTACATATCTGTGCTTTAAGTCCCTTAATTTTGAAAGTACTTATGAACATGTTTCTTAAAATGTTCTCTGTACCCAAGAGATATTTAAATAGCAGTTCCGCAACAAAACAGATGTTTAGCTCTTAACCGCCCCCAATTTCATTATGAAACAGCTTAGAAATTTTCAAGAATTTATAAAGCATAAGGATAGAAATTAAAGCTCCTTTCTCAATGTGTCCCAATCATTATACTCTGAAAATTAAATTGTCTTATTTCTTATAAACACTGTTAATGCTCTTCTCCCCACCAAAACATGCTGCTAAGGTGTAATTACCTGGTAAATAAATACATGGAGTAGGCCATACTTGACATGCCTTGTCCATGTTGCACAATCTCATTCTCCTGATCCTCCCATTTCTCGGTCTCAGAATCCACATCAGATGTGAGCAGATGCAGTTCTAATCCAAGTTTTGCAATTTTTGCTTGTTCCTGTAAATGGTAACCATATTTATGGCCCTTGAAAATACTTTCTTCAGACAAGAAAAAAAAAATTAAAAAGCTTTTTTACTAAAATGATGAAATCTTACCTCAGTATCTAGTTTGACTGGCTTTAATGCTTTCAGATTTGCATTATGCTTCTGTTTCAAACAAAAAAATAGTATTTTTAAATAAAAGGAATTAGTAATAATTTTCCTAACAAATCATAAGAGGTGGCTCTATACTCAGACACAGACTTTGCAGGATAGTTCCAGTGGTTCAGACAAACTTCTCAGTAGCAGCTGAGAACCTGTTCTGATCTGGCTGTCCTCCTGAAATGGCCTGTGCAAACAGGGTCTGTGCCTACAGACACCCTAAAGTCTCAAGCAAAAGACCTTTTCCACAGTTCACAGAATTGTAGGGGTTGGAAGGGACCTTCAGAGATCATCTAGTCCAACCCAGGACCCAGACTCCATTTCCTCATGCAGTACCATCTCTTTCCCTTACCCTCTAAATCCTCAGTAATGCTCAGGACTACATAAACAGTCTTATCAAGTACGACTGCACTGATTTTGTCCATCAAAGATAATACTGAGATAAGAGGGACTTGGAAGCTGATTTAGCCAGCAGCGAGCTGATCTAGGGTACAACCCATGTAAACACTAGTGTGACAATGTAGCTCATTATTCTGTGTCACTCTGTTGAAGTATCTGAAAACAAATCCTGACACTTTAATCTTTTTATGGGTTTCCTTCTCATTTAAGTCATGAGGTATCTGAAATACCAGTATGGCTGCAAGCCAAATATTGGCTCAGATTAAAGAATAATTAGTGGTACTGATGTGAGTGCACTATCTGGTAAGGCAGAGCTCGCCAACTGCGTAACACATATACACAGGAACACAGGATTTGTTTCAAATCAATTGGCACGTAGAGAGCAGCAGTTCCTGGCTTTAACTTCAGTTTAACTGGTGCTGTCACTGTGCAAAGAGAGCAAAAACTAGCAGACATGGGAGCCACAGTCCTCATTCAGAAACTGCACTGGGGTGCAGGGGAATGGAAAGTACAAAGAGTTGGTGTCGTAACTTGGAGAGGTGAGCCACTGGAAGAGGCTGGATGACAACAGTGCAGGACCGAGATCCTTGTCTGAGAATCTGAAAAGACCTGCTATTCATTAGTGGGAGTACTTGGGCAAATTAAGCTCAGGAGTGCCTGCAGGGGAAAAGGAAAAACAACAACAACAAAAGCAGCACTCCACATTGTGAACAGCATCAGAAATAAGCTCCAGGTGCACTCTCCATCTCTCACTTCAAGAGTTTGAGCAAAAATAAAGTAATGCTATTGAAGTTCCTACTGTCATTTGCTGCTCAGTGTAGCTTTCATGCCATTTCTCTTTTTCCATCCCAAAATTTTTAAATATTCTGAATATTATGTCTACCCAGATTAAACACTGTCATTCTGCCTATGTATTAGAAAAGCTGATCTCATATTTAAGATTTAGCAAAAAGTGTATGAACTGATAGTCCTAATTGTTATTTAAGTTTGACCATACTGTATGTTAGGAGATGCAATTCAAGACATGCTGGTTTTAAGGCAGAGTCTTAAAAGAAGAAAGTAACACAACACCGAACTAAGTCTGTATAAAAACATAAACTTTGAGGTACAAGGTATGGCAAAAATTTAAGCTGCTGAGCGAAGGGTATTCAAGAAAACCAGCACTCAATATTTTCTATCCACAAATAACTAAAGAAACCTCAGAATGTTTGTCAGATTTGTAGTTTTCTCCATTCTACTGTTCATTCACACTATTTGAATAGGAGAACTGGTGCAAATCAGGTAAGCGGTTACTCTGCTTTTAAAACATGATTTGACACCTAACACTATAGAGAAAAATACACCTGTGCATTAAGCACACACATAGGTCATCACTACTGCTCTGTCCTCAACTGTGGCATGGTCTAGGATGCCACTCATTACCAGCAGACAGCATGGTCACAATTAAACAGATGTAACAAAATACATAATCTAATTAGATTGACAAGAACAGTGTGACTTCTGTGCAGGGACAGTGTGGGCATTAGCCAGGCACGGCAGACCTCTGTGATGGCAGTAGGCAGAGAAGAGGCAGCACCAAGTCACAGCACTGGGAAGAGAGGCGGTTCCAAATGTTAGTGCATCATTTAGGCAAAGAAATTACTCTGTGAACAAACTCCTTCTCTTATGGACATAATCTACATTTATTGTCTACTTCCAAACTGTCTATTACTCATAACTCCCCCAAATCTATGCATCTTGCAAAATTCAAAAGAAGGCAGCAACCTTTCAAACGACAACAAAGCAGAACTTGGTAACAAAGATTTATTGAAAGTGTTTTCAAAAGGCGTAAGAATCAGTAAGTGGGAATCTGACTTCAAACATCTCTTCTCTAAATTTTGGCTGAAGTCCAGAGTCTATGTAGCTCAGTTAAACCAGTGAGGGACAAAAACCCTATCAAAAGTCACTGAACCAATCTATTTTCCAGTCTCATTATTTAGCTCTGTAACAGTGAAATGCATCCATGCTCACTCAGCCTAACATTATAGTCTATTTAAATCTGCAGATTGGATTTATCATGTATGACCTTTTCTCCTCTTTTCATTAAGGGTCAGAAGTAGCATATTGTGTTTGAAGTCACAGAACTGCACAACAGGAGACGTGGCGACAGGAGATCATTTCACACCCAAATTCCTCAAAACTACTAGTTAAGGAAAGAAAGCAAGGAGAGGAAAAAAAAACAAGCCAGAGCTTACTGTACCTTCTGAGATCATTCTTCCCTTTTTTTCTACCCATGAAAATATTCAGTACGTAGCAAGTGAATCAAAAGACTGATTACATGATAACAACAAGGTTTAGGAGGCTTCTTAACACACAAATGCTCTCAGAAACAATGTAATATCAATTATAGTTAGCTAAGGATATTAATTACCTCACAACTAGACCTGGGCATTTGGTGTAGTTTTTTTTCTCTGCATTAAAAACAATTAAGATCAAAGAAGGAAACAAGAATCCATTATCTGAAGAGCCTACAATAAGCTCAAACATGTCCATTTGTTCCAAATAGGTCAACTAAGGCAATAACATGAAAAAAATACCAGATTACCAAGACTTATTTTCAGTATGTTGCAACATATTCTCACTGTTTTAATGGTAACAATGGATTTTTTTATTATATAGTGTGACAGTCTAGTACGTGGTAAAAAAAGAGTCATTACATATGGAACAGGAATTAAAGCTCATGTAAAAAGTGATTAAAGCATATTAATGTAACTAGTTACCCTAGTGTTCAGTATGTTTGTCACTTATTTATTAAATTGACAGAGTTTGAAATTTTACTGTCAGCCATCCAGTCAGGATGCATGTTACCAAGATATTGTTATGTCCTCATTACGGTGTAACATGGAAAGAAGTCAATTAGTTAACAGCAGATATAAAGCAAATGCAACAATCCCAAAAGCAACTTACCCCTGGTCTGGGCAGTGATAGGTAGACACGCTTCTCTCCTATGAAGAACACACACATTTACACCAAAATTTGTATGCACATTTTAATCAACGGGATCACACGCCTTACTTCATCCTTCCTTAAATTAGAGTACTATAAAAGCAAATTACTTACCTGTAATTCCTCCTCTTTTAATATTGCAGAGGATTGCCTCTCTGTCTCATGCTTCCAGAGCAAGACAAGCCAAGAACTCTGTACTGTTCAGATTTTAGCTCTCAGCAACTGGCAGTTAAGAAAGCTTCTCTGAACAGTTTCCCTCAGTAAGATTTCTAGTCCCCTGCATGCAGTCCACAAGTGAGCAAAGAAACTCTCTGCAATGACTGTGTCGTTATTGCTACATGCACTCATTTGGTTGCAAAGTACAGAACATACAATGGCAGTTCCCTGTAAGGCTTTTCTTGGCATGGGCTGGATGGTATAAAATTTGGAGTAGCAATGACACCAGTGAAAAACACCTGGGCGGGTTTTTCTAAGAAACCCTCATGTTGTACTGTACTATAGGCATCACATGTGCACTGTATTTATAAAGAAAAAAGTTCTATAGCATTTTAAATGCTTATTGAATGATTTCATATTTCCCAAGTCTGAGCAACACAAATGGAGAAAAAAAAATCCTTTTAGGTGTTACCTAAAATTGGGTAAGAAGAGTTTATCGGAAACAGTGCCTGGGCTAACAGCCTAGGATTAGAGTTCTAGTTACCAGAAGACTTAAATGTAAGTCTTCATAGATAATTATTACAATAGATTCAGGAAAGTCCGCTAAATAAAATGAAAATTACATAAAGAAATACCTTAAGAGCTAGTGAAGAACAGGTTTTACCTGAAAGAACAAAGGGCTACTATAATGCATATCAGTACCAGTTTTGCATAGAGATGATGCATCTTGACAATGGACAAGCAACAAATCGCCCTACAATTGCTATGTCCTCCTTTTATATCAGCTCCTAGAGAAATTCCATTCTGACTCCTCAGGAGACAGTTCTCTTGCGCATTCATGATTTTTTGAAAGTATGCTCTTTATCCCATGACACCACAGAAAGATCACGAGCTCCATGTCTAGGCAACTGACTCCTAAAAAACAAATTTCAGTATGTTGACAAGTGACCCTCAACCCTCTTGATAAATATGAAAAATGGTATTCTTCCTTTCTAAGATCACCTCTTCCTTCCCCTAGCCAGTTTTGTGAAAGATGAAATGAGCTATCAAGGGCACAAGCTACCTAACTGTTTTTTTCAGAATGCAGAGCTATTCAGATATTAATTGCTCAAACATGCATCCAAGCAAGATTTCTCACTAGAGACTGATCTAAATTATAAGAAGTGATTTACAACATTCTATGTATCAAAACAGCAGCTAAAGGGCATGTAAGAAAGCATGTAAGACATACCAAGAACAAAAGCTAACTCCTAGTTTAAAAAGCTGTAGCATAAAACATCTCCTTGGTGCTGTGTAAAAAACCTGTTGTATCATGTTAAAAAAAAAGTTCAAACACAGAAAGCTTTGACATAACAAATGGAATACAAATGCATACTGAGAGGACATATTACTTGCACACACAAGGTGGGCATTCAGAATTTTGGAAACCAAATGGAAAGGGGTCATAAACAGAAATAAGAAAAAAATAATTTGTTTTTGCTCTTCAAGCAATTCCTATTATTCGATTTTGCAAGTTTTAGCTGCTGACCATATTCAGAAAGAGGAAGGAGATCACTATTTATTTCTTGGAACATCAACAAAAAAACCACAACACAAACCCCCAGAAAACACACACACAAAAAACCCACCTCACTGGAACCACAGATACCAGACCTTTCAAAAGCGCAGATCAATTCAGGCGAGAGATAATCCTACTTCATCAGAAAATACTTAATTGCATCAGTATAATCACAGAATTTATATTTGATTCCATTAACAGAATACACATACAAATTTTTTCAGGTATTTAATTTCCTTTGTTTCTAAGTCAGATATTTGCTGTAATAACAAAAGACTTTTTGCCATGTTATGATCTTCCTTTTATTTTTTCCAGACTGCTTTTGTTTTTAGTAATGTGTTTTCTCTGACATGCTTTTCCTTTTTTTTAATTTAAAATTAATTTTTATTGTTTCATCCTCTTTGTCTTCCAATTTTCCACTTCCTAGTAGTTCCAGCCATGTTTTTCCCTCCAAAATGTCTCTATTTCAACTTCTAAATCCTGCTTTTGATCTCACTTCTTATCTGAGAGTAGGATGGCTGCATCCCTGCTTTGCTCTTCTTTTCCTAGAACTCTAAATTCTGAAATTCTGATCTGTATTCCCTATTCATCAACTACGACCCTCCCAAATCCTCATGGTCATTTAACTGCCCTCAAATCAAGTGGGCAAAACACAAAAGAGAAGGGCAGAAAAGGAAGTTATCTTCATAGATTATCCTCTCACTTCTGACCAAGTTTCAAGGGAGTAACCTGAAGATTATTCACATTCTTCTCCAGTACACTGAAACCAGAAAGTTAGGAAGAAAAAAAAGAACCAAAAAGAAATTGGCTGACTCCAACAGATTGGCTCAATGAGAATTACTTTCATTAGGGGATTCATCTCAAAGTGCAAGAGCCTCAAAGTTAAGTAATAACCTAAACTGGTAACTCTGAGAACAAACTGATACCTCCACCAGCTGAACCAAATCTCTGGGCTGGCAGCAGCCACCCTCTAGAGACGCTCTACAGATGCTTGGCACCCTCCTCAGCCCAGACCGGCCACACAACATTTCAAACACCAGCACTGTGCAGAACGGGCCTCCTCACTGTTGGATTAAAAAGTGTTTTAGGCTTAAGCAAAAGAAGTTCAACTCTACCTGACTGTACAGGTCTGCATAGCACAGAGACATTTTCAAAATACACGTGAAGGCAACTGGGCTCTGGTTTGCTCACCAACCTCCCCCACCCCTATGTGTGAGTGCACCCTCCTCCCCAAGACAAGCCCATTTCAATTTGGGCATGGTCTGCTGTGATTACATTAAAATTGAGTAAAATATTGCTTCGTTTCCAAAACAAATCTGTCTCTGTATTCATGTGAGTTTTGAACCTCAGTATGAAAAATACCTAATTTGCTGATACGAAAGAAACACTGCATAAGGCATTACACAATTGCTCATGAAAATAAAGAAATGACTATAAACAATGTGAATCTAGTACAATCAGAAAAATGCTTCTTTTATTTGATGTGTCCAGCACATTTAGTCACCATTCAATTTTTGCCTCTTAAGCTGTATTCTGAACTCTCTAACAAAGCCAAACATTTAAATTGGTAGTACAAAAATACAAGTTTTTAAACTGAGGAGAAAAAAAATAAATATATTACCTTTTTACTGTAATTCTATCTTTTGTTACACACAATCACAATTCTACTAGGAATAAAGCACTTCTTACATTTTAGTCCGTAAAATAAAGACACTTTTACCAACCTCAACATTAAGACAAGTATCATGAGTTACAAGAATAAAATAAGTTATCAGTTGTGTTTTCTAGGAGAAAAAGCTGTTGAAAGTGGCAAGATAACTTTAGGGTATCTTCTGGAAGCAAAAAGGTGGGGATATTTGGGTGAGATTTTTTTCCTTTTTGTTTTTTTTGACAAGAATCACTCTGAAGTCCAAAAAGAGAAAACAAGCAAGCAAAACAAGATTAGCCTACAACACAGAGGAAAACTTTATAGAAGATGGGTGGATATAGGATAACAAGTTATTTCTAAGGAGAGGACTGACAGTTAATATGAAACAACCCAGACTCAGCGAGATGTCCCTTACCAGGCTGGGCCATGAGACAAGGGAAAACAAAGACATGATTTCTTAAGCATTGTTTTGGCAATACAAGACCTAATGGATCCAAGGCCATATAAAGAATAGAAGCTACGCTTACTATCCTACCCATGGTGGTATCAGAACACTTTATGCTGAAGGAAACACAGAGGAAGTGAGAGACACTAACAAGAACAGACTCATCTGGCTATGCCAAACAGGAGAAGACAGTCTTCACTGCACCCAGGCCCACACACGCTATATCCTCTAACACACTCAGCAACACCTACCCATTCTCTTCTCTCTCCTTCAAGCAATGACATTGGATTGCCTTGTGAAATGATGCTTTAAAGAAATTGGGAAGTACCACTTGTGGAAAATGTCTGTTATCTGGTGTCAACAGCCACAAGAGAGGAGAAAGTTACTAACTACACGAGAGGCTGGGAATCTGCTGCAACACTTCAATAACTATTTGTTTGGAGAGCCAAGTGTATGCTTTGCTATGACTGCATGATTCTCATCTTATTATTTTTAAATACAGTAAAAAAGAGATATATATATATGTATACAAGCATGCACACATATATATAAATATATAAAAAGGCTACCATTCATCTCTGCTAGAGCATTGTATGTATACGAAAAAAGTCAGATACTGCATGATCAGCCCTGCAAATTCCAAATTTATTGTAGCAGATTAATATTTAGAGTAACATATTTTAAGTTGCATTATATAAAATTTAATGCTATGTTTAAAGAAAGTCAGTGTGCCCTTGACTCCCAAAACAAACAACAAACCCATTGAAAGTTAAAAGGTCCATAAACAGGATCTCCGATTGCTACGCATCTTTATATGGTATTCCAGGCTAATGTGAAAGAACAAGTAGGATAACAATCATGTATTTCTCAAACGCCTCAAATAATTGCGCTACACACAATTATTGTAAACCCACTCAATTTCAATATATGTTTTCCTTTTACAAGTCCTCATGCTCAGACACACATTCATCCAGCAACTAGCAGCAGCAATTTAAGATATTACTGCCCTGTGGTTAGTTGTTTACCATCCTCACAACAAAGCTGGCGGAAAAGAACTGCTTACACAAAAACCTGATCAAGTACATAAACTTAAACTGATAAAATAAACTAAGAATGAAAAAAAGTCTCACGTTAATAGCAAGATGAAGTATTGTATCATTGATAAAGTGTCATCTAACCTGAATAAGGATTACTTTTTCTGTATCTTAGATACAAAAAAATGAAGTCCCTGTATTTAACTAAATCTAAACTTTTAAACCTGAGTGATTTTCTTAAAAATACAAGACATTCATTATTATTATATAATACATTCTATCTGTATGCAATTATACCTTAAAGACTGAAACAAACACGTAGGCACAAGAAGTATGACAGACTACACTAAAGACTTCATCTGAAAAAAAATAACTGATAGATAAAAATGAAAAACAAAATGGCTTCCATTTTAATGGTAAATTACCCTATGCTAAAAGTAAACACAGAATTTTTTTCTTAAGATTCCAAGGTTTTCTTCTACATGTTGTACAAATACCAATAAACTTACCAACCAGAGAAAATATCCCAAGATTGTGCAGAGTCGTCAGAGATTCCATCCAGGAGAAAGGACAGCAGTTTAAAAATCAAATAACTACATTCACTACATTATGAAGTGAATACAAGGCAAGCTGACAGCATAGAATATATATATGTGTGTGTATATATATATATATTTTTTTTCCAGAAATACAGGAAATGAATTAAAGATGTCACACAATTCAAGTTATGTCTTGATAGTCATCAACTGGTATGTCCTAGACAAACCAAAATGTGGGATGAAAGTCCTACACCACTAATATTTGTACACCTCTGGCAAAGAGTGGTTTGAATACTTTTGTGTCCTTTGAACAGTTCCATTTAATTTTGCTGGAACTAATCACAGTGCAGAAAGTTAAACATACCTATTTTTACACAGATCAGGCCTTTACATTTTTGGCTGTTCTTCTTTGAAACAAAAATCAACACTGCCACCTAGATTCCACATTGCTATATGGGACGTGGGACTGTTTATTGCGGTCTTCTCTGAAGAAAACAGTGTTTCCTAAATTACACTTAAAATTCTTAAGACTACATGTTTTGAAAACTACATTTTTATTTTTCTACATAGCATTCTTACCTCTTCTTCCTTCAAACACATCATTAATTTCTCTCAACAACATAGACATGTCACTCAGTTGAGATTCCCAGGCCTCACAGAACACCTCAAGATTTTCTTTTGCAATCTTGCTAGATGGATGTAATGCCAGAGTTTCTGCAGCAGAAATTATCTGGACAGAGAACAAAATATTTGCTATTGAAAGTCCTCATACATAGTGTTGCACATGAATTCACAAATGTCTTCACAGGTAAAACATAAAATTAAATTGCTACTGTTATGTCTTTGTAGTGCATTTTTCTGACATTTCCAGGCTTGATGATCTTCCATGTACATTCTTTTAACTACCACCCATCATTAAAGTGTCCAACTGCTTTGGACAGTTCAACATTAGGTCTCCAAAAAGTTCACGCAAGTAATTTTTACTGGTTTATGTCCAGTAGAAGTGGCCAGATAAAAGCTAAGCATACCTGTGGGCCAGTGACCTGAAAGGTATCTTCTGCATGTATGCAAGTAATCTCGAGGGGCTCAGTTCCAGAAACATGCCTCAATAAGCGACACATCTGAATATTTTTTATAAAGAGAAAAGAATGATAAAAATATGCTTTCCTTAGTAGCGAGAAAAGATGCATATGCACAAACACACACACAAAGTTACTGATAGTCCTTTCAGAAACTTATTGGGGACTGCAGAGCTAGGTGTTTCTCAGGGAGCATTTACAATAAAAAGAGGGCTAAATCCGGACTTGAAATGTGTAGAAAATCACCAAGAGAAAGAAAAGTCTTAATAAATAAATAAAAATAAACTAACAACAATTTTGTATATTTATGACTGAATAAACCTGAAAGTAATCAGACACTTGTGGAACTTGGAAAAGTTGTAGAATAACTAACTTCACCAAAGCAGGCTTACTCAGCAATTAGCAACCACGTGGAAAATTTAGGCTTTCATCATCCAGGGGACTGAATTATCTTTGAGCAATTCAGTGTCAAATTAATTTAGGGAAGAAATACTGTTTCCTTTCACAGTAAGCAAATTGTAGTCATCGGTTTGTTTTTTTTTTGTTTTTTTTTTTTTTTCCATAAGATTAAGAGTGAACTTTGTGCTGAGAAGGAACATCAAAGTTTTCAGACCAAAAGGTGAATTTATAAGATAGAGATGGAGACAGAACATAAGAAACTAACTGCACTGTCCATCATCAGAAATGCTAAAAGGCCTCACATACAAACATTATTTAATCTCATGGTTATGCCTGAAAAAAATCCAGTGTCTTAATGGAACACTAATTAGTCACAGAAAAAGGGGGACATTAGAGCTGAAATTAAAATTCCACAGCACTGATTTGCCAGTCCCGGAAGTTCAAGGGTGTTGCTTCTGCATATTCATACTTCTGGGATGAATCCTCAAACCCCATGTGATACCAGAATTTTTTAGAAATTGATGAGTAATAGATGCCATGCAAGTATAGCTTCTGGCATCACCGCCTTCCACATCAAAGTGATCTATCTCTGTACGTCTCCTACTGGTACAGTTACTTCTGCTCATCTGCCAGACAAGAGAGCAACAAGGTATAAATGGCAGACATCTTCTCCACAGGCACTCCTAAGAGCCATGATCTCTCAAGTAGTCTTGGAAGTCCTATTTATTCACGTGTGAATACTATCATATGAAACCATCAATGTATATGAAACATACACAGTGCTTTTCACAAAGGAGAAAAGCTTTTCAGTGGCCCTCGACTGACAAAAACTACACAAGATCTTCAAAACAGTCAAGTTCACTGCCTTAAGAAACGTAACCTTACATTCCCAGCATTCTTAAAACATGTCTTGGGATTCAGCTGTTGGTGGATGCCTACTGCTTGAAAGAAAAAGGCTATAGTCTCTACTTGGATCTAGAAACCTATTTTTCAATGAATATTCTAGCCCCAATAAATACATACAGAATGAGTCTAGATCCAGGAGGAGAATTGGGTACAACTGTACCGCCCTTCTACAACAACTGTATGTCATAGTGACACCTCTGGCTCAGATACTAACAAGTATACTAGGAAAACAGAATAAAAGCTACAAAAACACAGACCAAAGCCTTCCTAAAGAACAGATTAAGACAAATCCAGCCACTCATTTTCTAAGTGCCTTACAAAATAAAAGCAGCCATGAACTCACCTCAACAAGTTGTTCTTTCTGCTCTGATAGCTTGCAAGTATATTCTGCTACAGCTTCAAGATTTCCTTCCACTCCTGTGATTTTTAATGCTTTGAGAACCATATGATCTGTATGGTATTTTAGCAGATCTACTGCCAAAGATGTTGCTGCACTGTGGACCTTGAGTAGCATTAAAAGAAGAAGGAGAGATAAACTTTGGAAGGCAAAATAAAGCTAAGAGACAGACTGATTTTTCTAAGAAGAAAAAAATTTACTGCCATGAAAGCTTACATACAGCCTGCATATTATATGGGTCTTTAATTCTTCAATTACTATTCAAAGTACAAAGATAAAATCCATTGCACTCAAAAAAAAAAAAACCACACCCAAAAAACCAACCCATCCCCCAAACAAATATGGAGATAAACGAAAGAGCAGCTGGACATAACTGGACATGAAGTTATCACACTGCTGCTTTCTGATAATGTCAGAGCTGGGAAAAAACAGGTGCATGAATTTGCGAGGCACCAAGTTCAACATAAGCACAGCACAATGGCCACCCTACTTCTCATGAAGAACACACATTAAACTGTGAATCAGCCTGCAACCTCAATCTGAGGTTATAATATATTAGAAATTAAGTTCCTATGAATAAATTGAATTCTCAGTGATGCAAAGAAAAGCTTTAATACAATCAGCTTGTGACACAGCCTTAGAAAAATAAGAAGCATCTTTTCTGCAAAGAGACTGAAGCCAGAGACAGGTCTTGGAGAAGTCTCAAACACCCTCCCTACACTCCCTACGAGCAAGGAGAAGCTTCCCCTTGAAACACATCCCTAAATCCAGACACACTTTCAGACCCATGGATATGCTGAAATTGTGCTGTGAAGGGCTCTGCTTGACAACAGCTATCAGTGACAGCTGCTGCCAGTTCTACTGACTAGTCATAGTAGGTTTACCTATGCCCTTTAATCAGTCTGATTTTAAAAACATAGGTAAAAACAAAATAGCAACATCTTTAGAAATAGCAGAGCATTCTTATGCTCAATAATATTATAAGTCTTGTAATATTACCCTCGCTTTGCTGGACTGCACTGAATACACAACAAACTCGGCTGTTCAAGAAGGGTATTTTTCAAGTTCTTACGAATTCAACGAGCTTGAAATTGTGACAATAGTGGGCCTTCATTCTGTAGAGAAGAGAATCTTTTCTAGAATTATATGTTGGGGTTTTTATTCCACTGAACTCTACTTATTTTTACCCCCTTGCCCAGCAGTACTTCCCGTGCAGTCCAGAATTAAGGAGTTTTTTTGGTCGGCTTTTTTTTTTTTTATTTCATGCAAGAAACCCAAACTGTTGCCTCGAAACCTGCTGTGACTATTTTATTTTTTTTTTTAGAGACAAAGGCTATGATAACCTGTTATAAACTATTTACATAGCATTGCTTGCATGCCATTAAAAATTAGCACAAACCACTAATCTCCAAAATGAAGTCAGCTCTGAAGACAGGGTATCTGCAAGACTTGTAATGTTAGAGTAGGAACTGGCAATTCTCATTTATATATAGACTACATAGAGATTACCTTTTCATTAGAGATTCTTTTCATCCTGATCTAAAAAAGAAAACTACTTAATGTTGTCTCTGATCATTAGCAGGAAAATCATCTCAAGGAAGGAACATACCCCTTCATTTCTTCAATAAAGTGACAGTGATGGGAAAAAACGGCTTTTAACAAGGCTGTCTTGTGTTCTAAGCCACCCAGGCTCTCAAAAACATTTTAATTAGAGTCACAATACTTAAATTTCATCAATAGAGATTCTGGTTGCTGACTGATACACTGCAGCATCCGAAGTCAGACTGACAGGACAGTCCTCCTCAGCCATATACAGAAACGTGGCTACTCCGGGATCAATCCAATTATTCCATAGAGAACAAGGAAAATTTACTTCTACATGTAACGTGAATCCTGTGCATTTTAAAAAAAGCTCTTACTAAGCAAGCTTTCATATTCTACAGGTCATCAAAGCAAGTCATACAGAACTTAGAATGCGTTAGTTTAGAAATCAAAACCCACTCAATTTGCTCCACAATTCTTAAAACAGCGTGCTAGATTTTCACCTTCATTGCTTTTAATATGGGGCTACACCGCAGGGCACAAGTAACCCACTATTTTGCATTTTATGCCACCTCTGTTAGCTGGTTTACAGGAGGTAATTTTCTGCTATTGTCACGTGACAAAATTCTTTAAGTGAAGTGTGGTAAATGTGTAGTCTTTGTTGCATGACATTTTCATAAATAAACACCAGCAGACAGGACAATATGGTAAGATTTACACTTATGGAGCTGCAAGAAAATAAATGATACTAATGATTTCTTCCACATACTACATTCCAGCCACCTTTGGCTTTATGATCTGTGCAATTACATAGGTGCATACTATTTTGACTGGGAACTCTTCCTCCTTATTCAGCACCCGGGAGTGATGTTACTCAAAAAGGATGATCTTACAGTTAAAGCAGCTGAATGTCACTCTGGAAAAGCTCTACTACTGACTTCCTACATAATGGTGACCAAACACATACAAATTATGTATCCTCCATTTTCTGGGGGCCCAACACACTGCCTGACAGCAGAAGCGCAAAGCACTTAACTGCAACTGAAATAGATTCAAAACACTGTTTAAATCTTCAGGACGGCTGCAGGAATTATAATCCGGAAGATTAAATTTCTCATTTTGCCTCTATTAAAAAATACGCAGCATGATTTTTTGAGCACTCGAGCTCAGTTACAGCAGCTGAGAGCAAGTCAGAGCAAGTTCACCATACATCCCTAACATCTTTGCACTGCTCTGTAGCCTAATATTGAAACCCTCACTGTCCTTACTCTTGTTTTTCTGTCTGCTTAAAGGAACAATAATATGAAGCAGTTGAAAAGATATCTGAACAGAAACCAGTAATTCTGTATTTGGCTCAAATCCGTGGAACAGACAAGGCACCAATGCTATCCATTAAAGGTGGGGGGAAGGACCCTGATCAGCAAAGTGCAGTCCATGCCATGTACCAAACGAGGCAGGTATCTCATATGTGCATGTAAGCTGACACCCAGCATGCTTCCATTCAGGAAAAGAATGATCTACACAGCTGCCAACGGTCCAGAAAAATACCTGAGTATAAGGCACTATCATAACACATTTCTGCTATAGAAATCAACAGAACAGGTTTCATGCAAACAAACCGCAAATGTAATTTATTCATTTAAGCAGATACTAACAAGAAAAAGTATTTAAAATAGTGATGCATACATCCCCAAGGGAAGTTTAGCCTTTACATTTAAAGTAATGATTATATAGACTGTACTTATTTCCAAGGACTTTTTTCTTTTTAATTGTTGTCAGTTAGCAAAGAGTCTATGTACCCACCAGATTTCTAATCAGTTCTAAGTAAGGACATAAGAAATGACTAATGTAATTCTGATTTAGCTGCTCTTGTCTATAAACAGATACTAGCGTTTTGGGGTCCAAGATCCTATTTTACAACTTCACATACAACAAGTAAGAAAGTCAAGCTTTTATTCAGTTTATACTTGCTTAAACTAGACATACCTCTCTTTTAAGTTCATTCATGCACTGGCATGTTTTTAAAATGGCTACTTCCAAGTCCTCCATGAGATCCTTTGTCTTCTGGTTTTGCTACAAGGCAAAGAAACAGCCAACAAAACATGACACAAAAAACCCCAACAAATCCCATCTTCACATCATGTGCCATTACTTCAAGTTGTTTTAGAAGACAGCCTTTTCTTTCTAGATGTAATGTTTTCATTTGCACATCCTGTGTGTATTTTACTTTAAAAATTCTTTTATAGATACATTTATCACCAAATTAAATCTAAAAATAATAGTGATGCAAACTAGCTGTTTCTGTTCAGTGGGAATTTCTGAATTTCACTGAGCTTTTTTCAGGAAGAGGGTTTCCTCAGGCATTACAACTTCCAAAAAATCCTGTCTAAACATCCTAAAGAAGAGCAACAACTTAAGGCATTTTAATTCTTTTTTAAAATATGAACACTCTTTTTTAAAATAAAGTGGTACCTAAACATTATACCAAATGTTCTATATTGAATTACAAAATGGTTACTTAAAGCAGCCTTGTAAGACTTTAGATTATTGTCAGATTTAAACAAGTACAGTAGCTAACAATGTTTTGTTGAGGTAGTTTCAAGACAGAGCTCCCAGTCCTGCAAATAGCACCTATCTATGGAACAACCCAAATATTAAGAGACATACACTGGGAAAAGAGTTAACAAAGATACATGCACACACAATATGCGTGTACGTATAGACACACATACTTTCCATTTTATTTAAAGGAAAAAAATCCACCTGAGCCAATATGATCACTCACAGGTGTTTTTATCTGTTCTAAGTCTCAAAGCTATCAGTCCCCCAAATTTAATGCCTTCCTTTAAGTAATTTGTGTAAGAGTGCAGCATCACAAAATCACTTTTAGCACAAGGAGCATAATGTTATACACTCACTAGACTGTCCTTTTTATTTCTTTTACTTATTTAATGGCACAATTTTGCTCGTTTTATGTGAAGGAATTGCCTGGCCAAAATAAGGTTACAGGCACACCTAAAACAGGACAATGGCTTGCAATCTTATAAGCTCAAAAATACACAGGAAGGATTTCAGAAACATTTAAAATTAAATAAACAGCATTAGATTATCAGTTGTGCTCCAGCTAGTTTTCATTAACATACAATAATATAAACAAGAGCAGATCAGTGATGTCAGTTTAACTTAGACTTGACCAAGGTTACAAGACAATTCTGTTTGAAAACGCACTCTTTACTGAAGACTTACAGTCACTCTGCTTGCTGAAAGGATGTATGGCGAGTAGAAAGGGAAATAATTCCCTTTTACAGTAGAAAGGCACTGTAAGAGCTCTGCATATCCCCTAGTTCATGTATCCCCAAGGCATAATAATATATTTTTTTTAAATCAACAATCCCTCTTGAATTACATTAAGTCCTTCAGAAAATATTCACCCTCCAATAAAGATGCTGAGCTGAAACCAGAAAGCCACCTCAGTAAGCTGATGCTATTTTAGCTGCTTGCTGCATCTTCAGTCACAGCGAGGCTGGGTTATTTACTATTGAAAATACTTAATGCATAAGTACACGTGCACACCCAAGTATTTTCACGGATCATATATATATGTGTAGTCTTGTACTAGGCTCTCATTTCTATCACTTGAAATGTAGCATGTAAATTATTTACAGGTGATCAGTTTCAACCAGTAACAGCTCGAAATACCCAACTTCACTGGTTTTGGCTGGGACAGAATTAATTTTCTTCATAGTATCTGCTACAGTGCTGGTTTGGATTTGTGACAAAAACATTGTTGATAACACAGGGATGTGTTAGCTATTGCTGAGCAGTGCTTACACAGCTGCCTACCAGGGCTAACCACCAACACCAAGCTAAACACAGTTTTAGCTTCTTATAGCTATGAGTTTCTATGCAATTAATATTTTATATGTTCTTTTTTGTAATAACAACGGTCTGTATTATCAACAACAGTTACATGCTCTTCAAACTGCACTACTGCACTAAGAACACCTGACTGCAACATCTGATTCAAAGAGGAGAAAAGAAACAAAAATGCTTTCTCATAAGTAATACACTCAATTAAATAAGTATCCTATACTAGTACATATCTGCCATATTTCAGTGTTGATAAGATTTTGTGCTATACGTCTCCCCAGGAACAAGACTGAAAGCAAGTCAGCATCAGAACCAGAAACTGCATTTTCCATCTCTGCTTTTCCTCCCCTTTTTGCATGTATCTTGTATCATCTTCAAAGAACAAGATAAAACAAATGGCAGGAGGAGGCTTAATGTGCTGCTTCTCTAAAGAGAAAAACTACCATCATTTATACCTTGCAAAAAGGACAAAAATTCCCCTGTAAGTCTTAGTACCTCTCTCCTCTCTCCACAAGATTAAAAAAACAGTCCATTTTTTAGAATATTTCCCTTTCAATAGTTTAAGTGTTTTCAATATTCTGTTGAAAACAAGAAACAGAAACTGTGGTCGCTGCCATGGGATCAAGACAACTGAAGTCTCCAAACTACTCAACCAAAAGACCTAACCGTTTAAGACTGTGTAATGATACTTCCACTCGCCTTCTTATTTCTGCTTAGAGGTTCATTAAAATTAGGCTACCACCACCAGTAGCCTAATTTAGCCATCAAAGAACCAATGAACCAATAACACTGGGGCAGGGCTTCCTTGATCAGCTCTCACTGTGAGGAATACACACAGTTCTCTTCCTAGACCAGAAGAAAAACGGCATTAAAAATTTCTTTCCAAAGTAGAGGTGAAAAGATTTACTTTGCTAAAAAGCTCTTACAGCTTGCATCCACACTGAAACCAGCTGCTCTAGTTCCATTTTAGCCTGTTTAGTCAGCTCCAAAATGTGTTCTCTGTGCTCATGACTGGTATAGGCAGAGTCTGTGAAGTCCTCCGTATGTTCCAGGATAACTTCCAACATTGTTGAAAGGTTCTCTTTTGAGAGGAAATAAAGATTGTCACGAAGACCCTCCACCTTATTCTGAAAAAGAAACATTTCAGTTCCTTGAGAATTTATGTGGTTATACAGGTGTGATGCAAACGCAGAAAGCAGATGCACCATTTTACATTTTATTTTTCTCCTCAGTGCTTTTTTTTATTATTCACTTATTTTCAAAGTAATCCAACAATTTGTATCCAGACACACAGTTTAGGCTTTGAGATTATTTTTTTTTAAATGTAATAATACCATCAGCAAATAACTGGCCACTCATCAGAAGTAACAGCAAATATATTATTGTTCTCCAGCTTTAATAAAAAGTTTTTAACTTCATTAAGTTTCAGAAATTAATGGTGTATTCAGATTTTGGTTGCTTTTTACAAGTTTTTCTACATCCATATTATCTATTTTAAGTATTTTTCTTAAAATTTACATGTAGCAAATTGAATACTTTCAGGCAATTCGCAAAAATTTCAACCAAATTCTAAAGAGGAGAGAAGATAAATAAAAAAACAAATAGTACTTAAAATAAACCCAACATCACAAAACAAAACCAAACTCCAAAGAAATGAGACGTGGTTGTTCACTAACTGTTCTTAACAGAACATGAAATTTAGAAGAACCTTTATTAGGAAAAATAGACTGAGCTACAAGATACAATTTCAATTCGTAACATTTCCTTTGAATGACTGTTTGCTCTTTTAAATATTTGGATGAATATTTTTGTGTGCAGTGTTAAAAATACTACCAATTATGAAGCAAGAATTCTTCAACCACAACTATTTTAATGAGGTATTGATTAGTATCCTGATATTCTTAAGTTTATTCACCATTCAAGGCATCGCCTCAACAAAACATTAGTGTTTTGCATGCATTCTGATCCAGGAGGAGATGACAAGAATCAGAAGGTGTATTTTGGCAACGATAACGAAATTATAATCACCTCTTAGGTCTAACATCTTAGGACAATTATTTTAGTTACGCTGCTGAAAAGATGCTACTCCACCACTTGGAAGTTAAAATTCTAGTTTTGAGATAACTTATTAGGTTGTAAAAAACACTACTATTTTTCTAGTCTTACCTTGAATTCTTTGATGCCAGAATATATGCTGATGGGGGCCATTTCATTTTCTCCATTTGGTCTAGAGTCAGTTACAATTTCTATTACCTGTTCCAAAGCTAATCTCATGCGATGAAAAACTCCATCTTTATTTATACGAGCAGATTCACAGTCTGGATGCCTCAGACAAGTCTTTTTAAAAAAAGCAAAGTATTATGAAAGAGTACACATGCACTATAGCGAAATGAATGCTTCCTGCTATGTCAAGTCTAAAGAATGTGTTAGAATATGATAAATTCTTCTTGTTAAACTGCTATTGTGTTAAGTAGAACTCATAGTGTTGCTCAAAATATAAAAATTTTTCTCTACTTATTCTTTACTTTTACATCCTTTAGCATGAAGTTGAAAGGCTGAGAAGGAAGTCAGCTATCCTGCCACATGCCATACTCTGTGATTTATCCAAACTGTGTAAGAGCATGCATACTCACTCACCTTTGAAGCAGTCAGGAGCATCATGGTGCACTTCTCAAGAACAGCCCTAGATGCTGCCATTCTAGCCTTTTTCTTTTCATCCTTCAAATCCTAAACATCAAAAGAAAAAATGGCATGAATATTACACAGTATCTAAAAACGTTAACTGCTTGTGAGACTGGAAAAAGGAAACTCTCTTGCAGATGGATGGGTTGTGAGAAAGCTTTTTTATGTCTGACAACTGCTATTTTCAGCTAACTCATGATCTAGAACTCAATTTTCAGACAGATTTTAATTTATGCATTTATTCTTGGCTCTATCCAATTCAGATTTCCAAGAAGGAAGATCTTAGAGATACAGAGTGTTATATAAACTGTCACTAATTTTGCTATCTTTATCATATAGCATTATTCATAAAACAGGAAAATGAGGGGAAAAAATATACCTGACTAAAAAAAAATTGTCTGAAAAGGGGAGAAGGGTAAGGCAGAGAACATCAGTTTTTCATTGTAGTGTAGTGAGAGAAATGCAAAATAAGTCTTTTGTCTACTTGAGTGTTATATTTAACACATACCTGTAATAAAGGAAAGTTTTAACTGGCTAAAAAAGCAATTCCTCTGTAGAAAGGCATTGAGTACAGGAACTTTTCAAGAACGCTCCAGGGAGAGGGATATACCTGCAAAACTGACTATACCCCCAGAAAAGTTCATCAAAAGGGAAAAATTTAGAGTCCAAATTGGGGTGGGTTTGGGAGGGAACGAAGAGGGCAAGACATGAATCCTTCAACATGTAAGAAGGTCTAACAAGAGGAAGAACTTAAAAAGCTATAAATAAGATCTTCTCAATGCTAGCAGAGATAGCTGAGAGCTAGTTGAGTGTTAAACAGGCAACTGAATGGGACCAGCTGAAAAGGGAACAGGATGGGAATAATCCTAATTTACTGTAGGTTAGGAAAAACACATGGATAAATCACAGCAGCAGTCTTTTAACATTTGTATAAAAATCTTATCTAGCAACTACAGAAAATCTTTAAGACCAAAATCAACATACTAAAAAAAAACCACCCCAAAACAAAACCAGACAGCCCATTTCTGAAATTCTGACATTACATTCTGATATATCTGATCATACTCAAGAATTTTCCAGCATACTTATAATTATACTAAGGAAAAATACTTTGAGGGATGTTTCCTCCCAAACAAGAGTTTGGGTGGAGCAAGGAGAAGAAGTTAGGTTTCAGAGATAGGACACCAGCAATCATTTTGTTTTGCAATAGTTAACTGTCCCAGCAGAACCCAAATCTTACAGTGAATCAGATGAAAATGATACCTTACATCTCTCTAAGCTTTTCATTAATACTTACATTTTGCCGATCTCCAGTTAAATGGGCAAACTCTACCATTTCATTTCCAAACTGACTGAATATTTGTACAAACTCCTGGAAACTACTGACTTTTTCTAGTTGTTCCATTGTTGCAAGAACCTGCAAGATAAAGGAAAATACTGTAGATTATCAAGATACTAAGCAGAAAATATTATTACTAAACTAGGAATATTATTTGCAGACACTTCTAAATCACATTGTTTAAAATGTATATATTTTGTCACTATTTAAGCATTAGGAACTCAACAGCTGGAAATCAGGTCAAAATTAATAATCATGCTTCATTCAAAAGGAGTCATTTGTTGTCAACCCTCAAAAAACATTTTCCTCACTCACCGCAATATCAAGAATAACAGTATTACAGGATTCAGCTTCCAGATTTAGGAAAAACGTTACTGTCATATTGTAAGAACATAAGTACTTGAAATTAAACTACAGATTATACCCCTATGTTGTAACTCTCAGCTTCAAAGTTCAATTTCAGATAGGTAACTTTCAAAGTCTAAAATCGCAGTTGTACCATCAGACAGGTGTTTCAATGATTTTTATTATCTCTATATAAACATAAGAACCAAATGAACCCAAGCTGTATCAAGCTCTTACTCAAAATACATAAAAGCCTGTGAAATCAGCATTTTTAAAACACTCAGCAAAAATTATCATATAGCTTATAAATTACTGAAGCTATCCTCCTGAATTCACTATGATATGGTTTACAGCAAAGATTAACACCAGGGTTTTTCAGGTTAGAGGAACAGTTGCTAATCCCAAAGTGATCTTTCAAATCCACTAATGTCTTCAGAAGGAAAGACAGTCAAAGCAGTTCTTTATTGTTACTGGAGATAAGATACCACACAAAAATCTGACAAACTGTACTTGAAAGGGAGAAATGCCAACTTATTTTTCCTTTCCTATGCCAAAAGTATCTTCCCCCCAACTGAAAAAAGCACTCCACAAACCTGATTATGACAAACTATCCCCTCTCTGCAACCCAGGTAAACCCTCCCGGAAGCACTTGGTTTTTTGGAATAGTGCAGCTCCTCAATCTCATAGTTCTAATCTATGTAAGCAAATGTTCCACTAAATCCTGTGAGCACAGCGGAACTGTCTGCTTTATCATGCAATATTAGACTGCAGTATCTGTCTGAGCATCTTATGGAGGCTGCAGAAACAGGAACTCTCGTG
Source organism: Limosa lapponica baueri (assembly GCA_002844005.1). Lineage (NCBI taxonomy): Eukaryota > Metazoa > Chordata > Aves > Charadriiformes > Scolopacidae > Limosa > Limosa lapponica. The sequence goes on along the minus strand of KZ505645.1, from coordinate 1,417,863 downwards.
ATTCAGGTCTTGATGCACGAGCAAGGCTGGGGTATAAAGGGCTTGGAAAGAAGCTGTACAAATACAAGGATGTGACAAATAGCAGTAGGCGGGTGGAAGCAGCAGAGAACCACAAGACTAAGAAAGCGAGGATGTAGAAAAGTGAATGTGGAGAATGGAGAAAACGTATCAGCTAAGGTCCAACTTTCTCTTCTAAGAATGAATTAAAAAATAACAGTGATCATGCTCAATCATTCTTGGTTTAAGCAAGTTTAGAACTTCATGAGTATGGTCTTGGTTGCAAGTAACTTTGTTACAGTTACCCCTGAGCAAATGCTTCTGTCATGACAAATCTCTTGTCAAATAAAAATTTCAGTGAAAGCACACACATTTCCATTACAGCTAACAATTCTAGACATTCCAGGCAGAGCTGCCATTCCAAGAAACTACATACAGGGAGAAACCACACAGACAGCTCTAAATTTGTCTAAAGCCTATTCAAGAAGCTGCTAAAATGCAAAATACCTGTGATGTCTTCATAAATTTTTATTCATTAAAATTTTGAATTTTAAACTTTCTTCAACATGAAACACATTGATAGTAATTAAAATATACATTTTTAAATTCTTGGTTAAAAACACGTATCAAAAAAGGCTTTAAGCTCCTATAAAATCTAAATTAGAACCCAGTATTATACAGCTACTGCTGCACTATGAATGTCGCCTTTCAGACAGCAGTCGTAGGCTGACATCACTTGAGGGCACATCCATATTTCGATCCAATCCGCATAGTGTGGCAACACCCCCACGGATCTGTTGCTTTCCTGTTCATTGTTGAGGCGCCCCTAACCTGACTGACGACAATAAGCGAAGCAAGATGTTAAGCTCACTAATGCAGTGACTAAGTCTGATGGACAGTAAAACAAATTTTGTAAGATAGGAAAGATGTGGGCAGGGACTTAAGACATGCACACAATCTAAGAACACAGGGACGGTATGAGGATGCAGAAGCAGGAACAGGATCATCAACCAGAGGCTGGGTTCTGGAGCAGATCACCATTCCAGAAGATCTCAATCACTTCATCAGTCTATGAGATTGGATGTCCAGCCACTATACTGTTCTTCTGCCCTTTGCCCTTGGTTGACTTAACTACACTTGATTCATATGAGGAAGATGATGATGACAATGAAAATTAAGGCATTCAGAAAGAGGCAGCAAGCAAACTGGCACTACAAGTTTAACACTGGGCATTCAGTCTCTAAGAAGAAAACGCAGCTGGTATCTTCTGGAGCAGTGACCCACTCTCAAGAGCCAGCATCTGCTCCAGCTGGCAGTACTGGTGATCCTGCTCCTGCCTTTCCATCCTCTATGCCATATTATACTTGACAGTCTCTGAGTATTTGTGTGCACTTTGTAGATCCCTGCCCACATCATCCATCTGCCACAATACTTCTTACAGGAAGAACTGCTTTGCTATTCATCATAAAAGTGTCTGACACACTTTTCGGGAGTGTACTTGATAAATATCAGGATATGTCTATATATGACACCATCGTTCCTTTAATTTGGTCCTAGAGATATGTTCTACTGGTACCATAAACAGAAGGCGACATTCTCAAACACATGCAGACTGTGCATAGAAAGGAGAATGCAGTAAAACCCAAGAGACCGCACAGACTAGGGTGATTACGGCAGAGTCAGACGCACTTACTCTGGAAAATGAGACTTCATTTTAAATACCTTCAAAATTAAATCCTGCATGTATGCTTACTATATTCATATCCCTGTATATATGACAATAGTTTCATATATATTTAAGACTACCAAAATGCATGCCCTGCTGCTGAAAGGATATATCCCTCCTTATCCCTTAGCCTAAATTTGTGTTAACACCAGCCACTAGGTGGAAAGTGAAATTAATTCACATCACTGAATAGCTGCAGACTAGGGCAGGAGAAAAGCTCAGGAAAGGCAGTAAAAGCTATTAAATCCACCATTCTGGTCTCCAGTGCAAGAAAAGACCAAAGTTGCAAGGAATTTCAGCAAATTAATATTTATAAAACTGCTGCCACCTTCACCAACCACTGGGAGAATTAGTGAGCACTGAGACTGCAAATGAGTGCTGCTAAGTCTAAAGCCAGACTGACGCAGGTATTGCTGGAGTTTTTGAATCCTTGACTCAGCTAAGTGTCTTGGACCTATAAGCTGCAGAATACAGACCAGCATGTCTGGGAAGCAAACTGGGACAAAGGAAGAGAGACAATATGAGGAGTCAAAAGAGGAAAGAGGGGCTCTGCTCTGGATTATGAGTTGAAAATTAATGGAAAAACCCTACCAGGCTCTCATTTTTCAAACATGAGGTTTTTCTATTTTTGTTTTAGCACATCAGGGGAGAAAAAAAAAAAAAGAAAGACTATCCTACAGTCAAGACAGTGCAGTACATGAAATAGATTACATTTGAGGTTAAATGGGTCTTCATACATTATTTAAATCAACTAAGTAGTTTCAAGACATAAGTTAAACTGCACAAAAAACTTTTAGTCTGTAAGCCTCACTTCACTAGCACAGGCTTTTATCAGCACCCCTCACAGCTTTTTGCCTTAGACACATTCATAATGTTCTCCTTGTCTTGATCCTGGCAGAACAAACATTCCGTCCTTAGCAAGTAGAAGCTTTTATGGGCCATTTTACTGACAGAAACACTTTCCACCACACAGCAAACTTAAAGTTAAATAAGTGGTAACATAGCATCTCCTCCAGCATACTAAGTCAATAGAACAATACAGGTTATATAAAATGTAGAAAGTCACTGAAAATTATTATTTTATTCCTCCTGACTTACAGGCATCCCCTTTCAGATATCTGGCAGGTGAACACGTGTAAGACATTCATTTTTTCCCCTCTTTATTTTGCACTTTCCCTAGAGATACAATGAAAATACCACTTCATTTAGCACTACTCTTTTGCATTGACTCCAGGTATCAGTTAAACAAAACAAAAAAAAGAAGCTACAAATACCTTGTTTCTTGAAGTTATAATTTGCTTAATAACAATTCTGTCTGCTAACACCAGCACCTTTGTGACAGAAGAAAGCAACAGCCTTGCAGCTTTTACCACACCCGTTTTGTCTGTAAAGATTGTTATGTGGCTATCAGACTCTGGATGATCCAAGCTCGCCACGTCCGTAAGCTGTGCGATTGTTTCACCTAGAAGGAAAAAAATAAATAATTAACATTTCATACTTACAAAAAAAGATACTGGGCCATTAAGCATTTTTAACTTTTACCTTTGAGGGATAAAACAACAATTTCACAGCTACCTAGAACTCTTTTATTTCACTTCACTTCCTTCTATTGTCTGCTGGTGGCACCCTCTCCATATTTAAATCTGGACTACCATTCAGTATTGCCTCAGTCTTCCATCTGTAACATACACTAGTTTTCTTACAGTAGTCTACAGATATTTGAGGTGGAGGAGACGGAACTGGGGAGGGTGGAGGGAGAAAACAGTAATGGGAGCCATTTCTCCAATTTCAATAGCAAAAGATAAATCAGCGTCGACACTTGCAGCATCAACTACTGAAAGAGTAGGACGCAGCAAGGAACAAAGAACTACAAATTCCCCTCCACCTTCCAAATTTCAGTTAGTATTGCTATAATTTGTGGATTCCCTATTCCTGTAGAAGTCTTCAGACACGAACAGTAAAGGGATTCCAAACAATATCTTTATAACTTATAGGACTGAAGCATTAGTGAAACCACTGCACTTTATGTTCAAAGGAGAACCACCAAACAATATGTTGTCAGAAACAGGAGAGAAAAAGAAAGGCAACACAGCACTGATTTTCAGCTCATAAGAATCTTTTTATTCAACTAGCATTTAACATGACAATAGTTGAATAGGACTATTTGACCACTTTCATTTTTATCCAGTTAAAAAGTCTACAATCCAATGCAGCCAACGGAACTCCTTGTCTGAGAAAAATCACCAGCCCCTATTCAATTCAATCTTCTGGAGTACCCTCGGTAATAGTGCAATAGAGGAAAGGCATAGAGCAGTCTCCTGTTCCACAACCACATAAGGACTGCTGGGAGACTGAACTCAGGCAAGCTCTGAGAAATGGTTTTTGTCAGCACACAAGACAAGATGATCAACCCACAACTAACTCACAGATCACCCTTGAAGATAAGATCTAGGACATTTGATTGAGTCCCGTATGACTCATCTTCAAAACCTCAACTAACGTAATTCACCTAAGCAGACAAGATAATGACTTCAGAAGCCTGATAAAGCCAGAGGTCCATATGAAGAACCTGAGGGTGCATTATTACTCCGGAAATACCACACACAAACACTACAGAACAAAGATGGTCTGATAATCCTTCAAACCACAGAGCTCCATGCTTCATAGTGTTTACGTATGGATTTCTCTCCTCCAGCAACTGCAATCGCTTGAGTTTCTAAATTGCCTGAATAGGTCTTGCATTACGGCAAGGAACTTCTAGTACTTTTGCTAGGATCAGACCAGATCACAAAAGCAATGGTACAAATAATCAGAGGGTCTCTCTATCACAAACATGCAAATACAATAAGCAGAGTACAATCTGAAATGGTGAGTTCCATAGCTGAAGAGCCAGAAGAAGCAAGAAGAATCATAAAAGTATGGCTATTATCCAAACAATGAGGGCAGCCAGATACACTAACAGTAAAGTTGTAACACAAGTCTCCAGTCAGCCAAGGAGATATTTAACAGTGAAACAGATTGGCCATTGCCTCCTACACAGTCAAATTCATTCCATTTCAGGCCAATCTCTAGATGGAACTGTTCAACTTTATCAGCAGATTAACCCCATTCTCTTCATTTGACCTCAAAATATACGTGACAACATAAAATCCTGTAAAAACACAGAGAACAATTGAAATGGACGTAAAGCGCTTTTGGTAACCAAGGAAGGATGCACAACATCATTACCTGATTTCTTATGCTTTGGGATTCACCTTCTTGAAGATAAATTATCAAGTCATAGGTAAAGCATCTAATCATACAAAGAGTAATCAGAAATCTAGAAAGAGCTGCAACATCTGCCTGTCAAAAGCTCCAGACAGCCCTAGAAACTTGAGACTTTTAACAACAGAACAAAGGCCTCCTTGCCTTCTCTACAGTCTACAACTACAGGAACAGGGATGGTGTCCTGGGAGTAAGCTATGAGGAGCAAGACCTGGTAGGGAAGAAAGACTGAGCTATGGAATATTTAAGCCAGCTGGGCATACACAAGACCATAGGGCACATCTGAGAGTGTCAAAGGAGCAATTCAGTGTCCCTGTAATTCTGTAATTTCACAAGTTCATGCCTGAAAGATTGTGACAATTGAGACAGAGTTCCCATGATAGAAAGGCAACTGTCACACACATCTTGAAGGGTAACGAGCAAAAAAACCAACAGGTAATTATGGGGTAGTCTGCCTCACATCAGTCTCGAAGAATATTATTAAAAGCATCTTGGAAGCCATTACCACATGAAGCAGAAAAAGGCAATTGGGAAGAGCCAGCACAGTCCTGCAAGGGCGAATAGTCCCTCATCAACCTGAATGCCTTCCATGATGACATGACAGAGTCTATAGGAAAGGAAGTAATGGACGCTGCGTATCTCAACTTCAGTAAGGTCTCCGACATGATCTCCCACAGTGCTCTTATAATTAAAACATGAGATATGGACTGGATAAGTTAACAATAAGGTAGGCAGAAAATGGATCTGACTTGAGCTTGAGGATGGTGATCAGTGGTACAAAGTCCAACAGGCAGTTGGAGTGGCATGCCTCAGGGACTGATACAAAGCATCAAAACTATTCCCTTGATGATGGGCCAGCACATTCAGAAAGTGTGTGAACACCACCAAACTGGGGGAGTGCCAGATACACTGGAGAACAGAGCTGCTAGACAGAGGGACAGGCTGGAAACACAATCTGACAGGAAGTGTGTGAGGTCCAACAAAGGCAGTAATACCAAGTCCTGCATCTGGGCCAGGATAACACCTACAACAGTACGGGCTGGGATCAGCTGCCTTCAGAGAACCTTTGCGGGGAAAGACACGACCGTCCCAGTGAACAGAGAGTTGAACAGGAGTCAGCAATGCTGGCCAGCTGCATGCTGGGCTGTTAGCAGAAGTGTAACCAGCAGGCTGCAGAGACGGGTCTTCCCTTCTGGTTGGCGCTTGTGAGACAGCATCTGGAGTACCATGTCCAGTTGGGGGCTCCTTGGTACAAGGGAAAACACTGACATAGTGGAGGACATGACATAAGGGGAGAAGCTGAAGAAAGTGGGTTTGTTCTGTCTCAAGAACAAAAGGCCAAGGGCAGAGTTTATTATGGTCTACACCTACCTACTTAGGCAGGTATGGAGAAGACAGAGACAGACTGATCCCAGAGGTGCATGGTGAAAGGACAAGAAGCAATGGACAAGAGAGAAGAAAATACTTTTGCCACTGTAAGGGTGGCCAAACATTGTAAGAGGTGTTCAAGAAGTTGTACAGTCTCTATTCTTTGAGTTAAATGTCTCTTCCAACCTAAGTTATTCTGTGATTCTGTTTATCCATTTTAGACTGTTAGTTTTCAACCTTCTTAATTTAGTCCTTCTCTGTGACAAAAGACAAGGCAAAAATAGGAGAGCGCTATGTATTGCTTCCATTTTACTCTATATCTTCCTTTAGGGCTCTGTAGTGAACTGGCAGAGAATACTGAAAATGTTATGACACTAAGTCATTCTTGACATGTGTTTTCTCTTTTAAATTAACCAGTCTTTCCCAGTTTTGGAGGAAAAAAAAAAATCACAGATGGGCATCTAAAAGTGTGCTGTTTGAGTTACATTCCACTACTATACTGTCACTGTAAACACTGACACAGTGCAAAACTAATGTTAGGCAAAATCTGCTACATGACCCTCTGCAGTGTTTTATGATTCTATTTTGAGTCAATCAAATTACAAGGTTTATTACAAGGAAATAGTCATAACAAGTCTGAAACACTTCAGATCACTGATTATACCCTTCACAAGAGACAGATACAACATCTGTCATCCTTCAAAGCCTCTGCAGGATATGCAATTGATTTAAAGACTCCCTACTTTTTGTAGCAACTGGGACACCTAATGTTCTAAATCCTTTGGTGTTGAAATCCATCTTACATACCTAACAAACTGCCCCTTTATTTTTTGAGGCACCATCTAATTTACTGTCTAAAAAAAAGTATGAACAACTCTACAATATCCTCTGTCATAAACAGCAAGGACTTTCTGCTGACCATGCCATCAGAACACGGGATTCTTTTATACAATTCAATATTCTTGGCTATAATTGACCAGGAGATTTTTTTGGCTTGCTTGGGAACAGTGAAGTTGTTCAAAATGGCACTTGAGCAACTGTGTTCAGAGTAGTTATCCATAAGAACTTCTCTGCACAAAGGACTCTCTTATCTTGTCCAACAGTCCACAGAGAGAATACTGGCACACAAAAAAAACCCCACCAAACAAAAACCCAGCAGCAAACATGTTTGATAAACTGAATTTTACACATAAGTCTTCAGTTAGGTCTCAAATAGGTAGGTCAACGCAAGAATAACTGACCCATGCCAAGATAAATGTGAGGCTTGGCAGGAAAGTAAACAGTCTATATCTTCACTCCTCTAGATTGAGGCATATTACTGCATAACAGGAAATAAAACTTACAATGTAAAAAAGTATAACCATTTGGTGAGAGAAAAAACTGCAGACTATTTTTAGATTCTGAGCTCCTCCTGGATACACTGATAAGGAGAAAAAGTACTTGGCCACATGTATTGGGTTTGCGTGGCAAGGTTTTGTTAGCGGGCGGGCTACAGAGATGAATTCTGTGAGAAGTTGCCACAAGCTTCTCCTGTGTCCAACAGAGCCAGTGCCAGCCAGCTCCAAGATGGATCCACCGCTGGCTAAGGTCGACCCCATCAGTGACAGTGGCAGCACCTCTGAATAACATAGTTAAGAAGGGGGAAAAAGTGCTATGCAACAATAGCAGAGAGAGAAGTGAGAATATGTGAGAGCAACAACTCTGTAGACACCGAGGTCAGTGAAGAAGGAGAGAGAGGAGGTGCTCCAGGCACCAGAGCAGAGTTTTCCCTGCAGCCTGTTGAGGTCCATGGTGGAGCAGACATGTACTTGCAGCCTGCGGAGGACACCAGGCTGGATGCATGAAGGAATCCCACGCTGGAGCAGGCTCCTGGCAGGACCTGTGGCCCCATAGAGAGAGAAGCCCAAGCTGGAACAGGTTTGCTGGTAGGAATTGTGACCCTGTGGGAGAAACCCATGCTGAAGCATGGGTTCCTGAAGGACTGCACCCTGTGGGAAGGACTCACTTTGGAGAAGTTTGTAGAGGCCTGTCTCCCACGGGAGGAACCCCACGATGGAGCAGGGAAAGAGTGTGAGGAGTCCTCTGGAGGAGGAAGGATCATCAGAGACGTGATGAACTGACCATGACCCCCATTCCCCCTCCCCCTGTGCCACTGGAGGGGAGGAGGTAGAGAAAATCTGAAGCTGAGCCCAGGAAGAAGGGAGGGGTGCTGGGAAGGTGTTTTAAGATTTGGGTTTATTTCTCATTACTCTACTCTGATTTGACTGATAGTAAATTAAACTAATTTCCCCAAGTCGAGTTGGGTTTTGCCCATGATGGTAACTGCTGAGTGATCTCCCTGTCCTTATCTTGACCCACAAGCCTTTTGTTACATTTTCTCTCCCCTGTCCAGCTGAGGAGAGGAGTGATAGAGAGGCTTTGGTGGGCACCTGCTGTCCAGCCAGGGTCAACCCACCACACCACAGCACAACTGGGAAGTGAAGAAATAAGAGATCTAGACCGCACTGCTCTTGTAGCAGCTGAGATTATCGATGTAAACTTTGGCAATTTTGCCTTGTCAGCATTTTACTTGGATCTCTGAAGAGAAAACACATGCTTCGTATAACAAATGGAATGTTTTCAAATTAGGACATTTCTGTTTGCAGCCAAGTTTACTGGAGCGACCATGAATTTTCAGTCTGAAGTTTACCTAGAGTAGTCCTTCAAATCACAAAAACAATCATGCATCACAAGCATGTCTCTAGACACTGCAACTCACTGCTGAGGGATTTTCAGAGGATTTCTTACAGTACCATGCCCAATTTCTAAGCTTTTTTTTTAAAAAAGAAAAAAAAAAAAATCACAAAAATGGGATGACCTGCATTCCTAAAGTTTGAGGTCAGCACAGTGATTCAGCAAGGAATATACTGTCTAGAACACCAACAGGCAAGTTTCTCAGGCTTCTGAGGTTATTTAAAAGATAAAAACCACACACTTACCCCACGAGTCCACTGTTTATCTTAAAGATAAACTGTCAATATAAATAATAAACTTAATAATAAAGTTAAGGCCTGATATACTTTAACTTTATCAGGCTTAATAAGGGCTAATAAATTTTATTATTAAAGTTAAGATAAATAATAAAGTTCTTAAATTATTCCTGACACTAAAAATAGTGTGCCAAAAATGGCACAAGCACAACAGGTTACAAATTTCATGAGTAACTACATACCTGCTCTCCTTGCCTCTATGCAAGCAACACTCATTTCCTCTTTCAGTTCATGATTTTCGTTGGCTATAGCTTCACCTACTGTAACAAATCTTCCAACTGCCAGGTTAACCGCTTGGCCCACTCGCTGAATTGCTTGCAGAGTCTTGTCTGAACGCTTTGGTTTATCCTTATGATTAATAAGAGTAGTTATCTGTGAACAAGAAGAGTTAATTATTAGAACTGCATGCAAGAATATAATTTAACTCCAGTATTAAAGGCAAGTTTTGAACTGAACTCAGTAATGGATTTTTAGCATATTTGTCTAATAAAATTTAGTGTTGAGTCATGAGGTATCGTTTAACTTCTCAGAGAATGAAAAAAAATAATTTGGAATATAATGAAGTCTGCTCCTCTGCTGTGATCCGAGCTTACATTGCATCTCAAATGAATTGAGGGATTTTTTTTCCCCCTCACATTTGCAGTATTAAAATAAGCTGCCCTAGGTCTCTCAACAGGCTTCTACACTACAGACACAGTAAAAGCTGAGGAGTCCGATGGTAGACATATGAATATCATTTTGGGTTTGCCAGCATTGGAAATCTTACCAAGTTTTTGTGCTGCCTGGTAACTAAACACACTCATCAATTATGACTTGGGAGCTTTGGCTGCTTTTATTGAAATAAGCCTTTCTGAATTGTTTTATCCACTTGGTTAAGGCAGGCTTTAAGAACAAGCGGTAGTACAGTCTTTACAGGAAAAGAATCAAAAAGAATTTTTCTTTTATAAATAATCTGAAGTATTCCAGCCATTCCCCCATTAAAATATCCACTGTACTTATAACTTAAACATCCTCAGTTACATGTGTTTTCTAGCATTTAAAACAACTTTGCCACTTAGATGCAAGCTATCACTAAAACAATTTGACGGAACATTCTCATTCTGAACTCCGCATCCTGTATCAGCTTTTCTAAACCTGTACTATATTGCGCTATACATTTCTTCTTGGATTACACCAACCAGAGATCACCTGATTCACGCAGGCTGCAGAAGACTGAAGATTTGCCTACAACACCAAACACAAGGAAACAAAGAGATCCCTCTCCCACTCAAAGTGAAAGGCAATGCAGAAGTAGCTTCTTGACCAAGGAAAAAAAAAAAAAAAAACACACCACGAGAAGAGCATGCAATCCTACCACTCAGAATTAACTAACTACAAACTGCATTACAAACAGTATATGAGCTTTACACTTTCAGTATGACAACCATTTTTAGTGAGATGCAGGATAGAAGTCAAACTCTGTAGTTTTGACCAGCCTAAATCAGCATAAAAAACATCGCTGTTGCCAAAGACAGTCCTGCTTGTCCTTGCTTCCCTCTCTCATTTTAGCAATCTGATGCAGGTTAAACTTGAGTTGTGGAGAAGGTGGTGTTTGTTAGTTTCATTTTCCGCATAATCAGTTGCCCAGTCCAGTTCACTGTACAGCTCTGTGAATACTTTTGGTGGCAAAAGAGAAATGGGATAGACCGGAGAGCAAAGGATGGGCAGAAGTGCTGCTTTCAGCAGGAGCATGGTTTAAAATGGCCACAGAACTTCACCGTAAACCACATCCCCAGGGGCTCAAATATGTCTGCTGAGAGAATCTCAGACCTACATGAATCCCTGAAGTGTCTGAACACCTCAGCTGCATCAGCTTAATCACAGATGTCTTTGTCCATTCCTCAAACAAACATAAATCAACATTCACTCATACATTCTCCTACCAGTCAAGTCTATGGTAGGACAAGAGCATAGAATGCTCACACCAGATCCAAGAATGGAGCAGGAAGCAGTGTAGGAACCGTTCTGCTTTGTAATTTGATCAATGCCCAAGGCTCACCCCTTCAGATATCACTGAGTCACATTTCTGGGGGGAAAAAAAAAAATAGTGGTGTTTTTTAACACCTTACTGGGGCTGGTTTTGAATGCGAGGAGCTGGCTTAGTCAAGTTTGCAGTATTAAGCTCTTCACCATGAAAAATGTCAATACTTCATAGAGCACTTTGCACAAAAAAAAAAAGTCAGAAAAAGCTAAGAATTATCCCAATAAACCGTGCTGCCCTACCAAAGAACTGCTACGGTAAAGGAAGAATATTTTGTCCTGGTACGAAACTTCACTACCGAAATGCATCATCTGCCAGCTGCCCTCTTATATATGCTCTACTTCTCCAACTTGTACCTAATCCACAAGCTCTAAAGGCAGGCTGCTTTCTATAATTCGTACAACAAATCTGTCCGTGTAATAGTCTCCCAGTTGACCAAACTTCAGCCCCAAAAGCCTGTGAATTCCTGATGCCCATCCAATGAAAACACCATCTTAGGAGGAAAACAGAGTCCCATTAAAGAGTAAACTAAGTAAACATATGTACACCTTCGGGTTCATTCTAGAGATTATCATCACTTCAGCAGAAATTCAGATTAATATCAAATGGCTATTAAAACCAGCTGCAATACACAGCTCTCCTGAATTCTTGCATTGCAGATGCTTCAGGTATACCAAACTATCAAACACCTGACAGCAGCTAATCTAACAATCCCTGCTGGTGAATTCTTGACTAGTCATGGGCAGCAAGCCTACAGAAAGCGTTAGACCAAACGCTGAAGAAAATCAATTTGATAGAAGGTCACAAATTTGTTTCCTCAACTGATTTTTAAGCAAACAGCAACCTAATGCTATGCAAACAAAGGGCTAATATTACATTCATACCATTACTGACTTCTCAAAAACATATAGAATAACACTGGCCTAAAACAAATAGAATACAAGTTGGATGGACATCCTGGCTGCAAGTTTACCTCCCACGGCATTTTATACCAGTAGAAGTTTAAACATGCTCTCTGTAATCCTGACAAAAATGCATGTGCACCTAACACTGCAGAGTGAAAGAAATCCCATAGTCTCTTACAAATCATCAATGGCATTTTAATCCCATATGTTACTGTAGAGGCATGCAAATGATAAAAAAATCACAAAGAAGTCACAGTTTAAATTGCTTTAATAAAGTCTTACAAAACACTTTCAGAAACATCTTCATTTGAGACATGGGTGAAGTTTACAGTTCTATCACTTCTTTAGCACTCTCTTCAGAGAGGATCATCAGTTTTGCATAAAAAGACACCCTCTATACCCCCCCACATAAGGTGAAAAAAGAATCAGCAGCTGTTTTGGCAGAACCATCACCAGTGTCATATAATCTTATGACTTCACCAGTGTCATCTTAACTTCATGAAGTTCAGCAAGGCCAAATGCAAGGTCCTGCACCTGGGTTGAGACAATCACCAGTATCAATGCAGACTGGGGGATGAATGGATCAAGAACAACTCTGCAGAAAAGGACTTGGAGGTACCGGTGCATGAAAAACTGGACATGAGCAAGCAACGTGTGCTTGCAGCCCAGGCAGCCAACTGTATCCTGGGCTGCACTGTAAGAAACGCAGCCAGCAGGTCAACGGAAGTGACTCTGCCCCTTTACTCTGCTCTGGTGAGACGCCACCTGGAATAGTACATCCAGCTCTGGAGCTCTCAGCACAGGAAACACATGCACCTGTTGGAATGGGTCCAGTGGAGGGCCACAAAAATGATCAGAGGAGAACCTCTCCTATGGGGACAGGCTGAAAGAGTTGGGATTGTTCAGCCTGGAGAAGAGAAGGCTCCAGAGAGACCTTATTGCAGCCTTTCAAATATATAAATGGGGCTTACAAAAAAGACAAAGAAAGACTTTACCAAGGCCTGTAATGACAAGACAGGACAATGGTTTTAAACTAAAAGAGGGTAGATTTAGATTGGACACAAGGAGGAAATATTTTACAATGAGGGTGGTGAGACGCTGGAACAGGTTGCCCAGAGAAGTTGTGGATGCCCCATCCCTGGAAGTGTTCAACGGCAGGTTGGATAGGGCTCTGAGCAATCAGATCTAGTGAAGGATGTCCCTGACCATGGCAGGGGGGTTGGACTCTAAAGTCTTTAAGATGGTCTTTAGAGATCCCTTCCAACCTAAACCATTCTATGATTCTACAATCTACTCTAGACAGCCACTGGAGTAGCTTGTGTATGTAAATTAAACTCCATTTGAAAACCTATGGTTATACACAGCAGCTGAGGTTTTGCAAATACCTCCTGAAATAATGAACTTTCAGCTGGTTAATGTAATTTCTTCTCAGACTGGTTAACTTAGGGCCACTACAATAACTATCTTAACATTAAAATGGAGGGAAGTTTGTTGAGCTCCATCATTTTTTGCAGGTAAGTCAAAACCTATATAGATTGCTGGGTAAAAACAAACATTGTGGAAGAACTAAAAGAGAAGTTGGAAACATATAAAGACAAACAGCGTCAAAAGCCACCTATTTCAAGTGCAATCATCATTATGACATTAGACATAGCAAATACAACCTCTACTAATATAGTAAAGTTCCCGTAGCATGTTTGTTACCAGAAAAAGTAAGTAACAAAGAGCCCTGAAATAGGAGTAGGTAAGTCACGATAAAGGAGAGAGGAAAATATGAAATATATATCAGCTAACGGAAAAAGGGCTGTCTTTAGTTGAGTTAGACATACACCAAATGTAAAATGCTTAAAAAAGTCAAAGGCATAAGGAAAGTTCTTCAGATACAGACGGGCTTCTCACAACCTGCCACCTGCAGAAAACATTGCTGTGCAAACAAGGAGAATGTATAACTCTGAGAAATATCTTGAAATATCTTTCTCTTTCCTTCATGAAGTGTTAAGAGTGACAAGTATACTCAGATATATCCTCCATTTAAAATAAAGTCATGAAAAAGCAGAGGTAATAGCAACTGCAGTTTCAGATTCTTTTCAAGACTTCATCAAACTTGTAATTAACAGTTAGGGTTAAAAACAGAACAAACAAGATCTTAACTCAGCAAGGAGAGGAATTTCACTTGTATGTTAAGTGACAAACTGAAGGAAACCATGATGCTAATAAGCAGCACAAAGATTATTTAACCAGTTCAGACCATGGTATGAAAAAAAAATAAAAATTTCTAAGCAGTACAACTGGAGGGGTCTTGGGGAGAGGCATACAATACCATTTGCTTCAGGACACAAATTACGCAATAAGCATTAAAAGGCCAATAAGTTAAGCTTCTAAAATAAAGACTAAGCAGGTTTTGCTGCTGACTTTCAAACAATATTTAAAACAAAGACATAAAATTGGACAAGTTAAATGTAGAAAAGCAAAGACCCACAGGAAACCTAACAAAGAACTTTTTCCCCAGTCAGCTACCACCTTCCTCCAAAGATACCCTAGCAGCCTGTCAAAACTGAATTAGTGAAAACTTGCAGCGTTTAAGGATATTTCAGATCACAAAGAATTGCCTTTTCCCCGCAGCCCACCAAGTTGCAACCAGACAAGAACTATGACTGCTGTGTTTCTTTAGGGTTTGGGGGTTTTTGTTTGTTTGTTTTTAAAAAAGTAGGAAATCCCTGTGACTCCAAGAACATTACCTAAGCTCTCCTTTAAGCTTAACACCTCCAAATATTTAATCTGTTCTATTTGGACCACATATCATCCAGTCACTAACATTTGTGGTGTCTGGGCAGGACTTAACAGCTGAAAAGACTATCTGCAAGTCTCTTTGAACAAGAAAAATATGTTACATGCTGCTTACTTAAAGATTTACTGATCAGGCCCTAGAAAGGAAACAGGCCTTTTGATGGTATTCATGCTCTACTTAATGTGGGCTCTTATACTACTTCCATGGAAAGCATATCTGAGATTGGAGACAATCAGTTTAAGGAGTGTGCAGTCTCAAGAAATTGTCAGTTACAATCTTCTGTCACTTCTTGTGCCCCACAAAAACAGCCTTTTCCCAAGCACTTTACTGAAACTAACATATATAGCCATAATGTATCAAGTTGTACTTCATATTTAAGGAAACAAGCTCAGTTGTGGCAGTTTTTGAGCATCTGTTTTCAGAGCTTTTCGAGGGCCTTCAGATATTGACATTTAAGTCGTTCTATGCATCATGCACAGGAAGCATCATGACAGCATGCTTGGCTAAAAATATTCTAATGTCTATTTATTATCAGTGTAATTAAGTCTTGCATGACAGAATTAAGTGATACTTAAAAGATTGGGTTTCAGGAAGTATTTATAGACAACTATAAATAAAACCAGAGGAAACATAGCTATTTCACAGACACTCTTACAAACACAAGTTAAACTGAGAAGTAGTGTTGGAAGACAGCCGGGAGCAGGAAGATAGGGTAAATACCCACATTTTACATGGGATGATTTAGACTCTCAAGAGCAGTATTTGCTACTGCCTCACACTAATCAATTTTCCTGCTAGAAAAAAACAGTCAAGACGTCTTCTCTATGCAATGAGAATTAGTTATAGTCCTGTAGCATCCTTGGAGTAACAGCTCCTCTTCCATTTTGTGTATTTTCTGCTTTCTACCTTCCATTAATTTCAAAATGGTAGAAAATTCCTTTCTGAAAAATGTAATACCAGGAATGGAAACCCTTTGCTAAGAAAAATACAATAGCATTACACACTAGGGAAGAAGCTACAAAATCCCTATATTAGAAGTGTGCTGTAAATTCAGTTGTGTTTGATAGGACATGTAGAAAACTTGGTCAAAAAGGCCTTTCCTACACTGCTTATACTTTTATTAGTTCATCTTGAGTTTGGGGGCAGGAGGGAACTTCTAATTCTGCATTTTAGGTACTGTCTCTCATTAGGTCTTGTGTACTACTAAAGGACAAACAGGTCTTCAGGCTCATTTAGCCAGAGAGCAGCACATGCTGTTCCAACACCCACATCTGCTGCAGAACACAGGTACACCTGTGAGAGAGAACAGAAGCAGCAGCTGGCATTTGACATCCAGTCTGTAAGGGCTACATGCAGAACTGTCACATAGACTTCTCATCACAAAAGACTCCGAGATCTTGAGAAGTGAACAAGGACTACCTGCTTCCTTGTCCCAGAAATCAAAAGTCTATTAAGATTAGATGCCTGTCCAGGCATTAATGAAAGTCTTACTAAACATTTTCTACAATTTCAAGAACTAAAATATTTTTACAAGTCTGGCTAACATGCAGATTTTTAGAATTGGAGAGCCTTATCTTTCTACTTAGTTTTCTTTTGAAGGAGTATCCCACAAATAAACTTTTAGAAACTCACCTTTGAAAGTTAACAGAAAATCAACCGAAATGAAATGCAACTACATTAACTACTAATGTGCTAGTTAACTGTAACAATTCATATTATACTTATCCTGAAAGTTATTTGAAAGAGCTGCCTCTGCTTTATGGCCACTTGAACCAGAATAGCTTCTCTACACGTTACTTACTATTCAAAAAGGGAAAACAACCCCCTCTTGCAGAAATTACAGATCCCAATGCATCATTCAGGATCTTGAGTCACTACTTCTGTACAAGAACAGCTTCCAAGAAGTGGTATGATTCTGGTAGCCCATATTTATGTATTTTCCTCATACTGCCTATGCACTGATGTAGAGAAGGGCAGTACAAATACACTGCATGTCCAAGACAGCTGAGTTCTCTTACACTTGAGACTGTTTAGTTGTGTCTTTACCTGAAGGCTTTTAAAAACCATCTTCTCATTGCTTTTGTACACATCTTTCACAAAAGCCTTCAGGGAAGCAAATGAAATAAACTACTTTAACAACCTGTTCGCTGGTTCACTTATCTGCCAGCAAATGCTAACATGCTTAGAGGAGCCTCAGGCAATCTTTCACATGTAGCATCTAACAAGCTGATAAGCCACCTCTGAAAAGGAAGAAGGTACAATTCAGGACCTGCAGGAACAAGTAGAAGCTGACAAGCAACACAAGAGTAGCCCTACCAAATCAGATCACTGGTATACCTAACCTCATATCTTATCTCCTACAGTATGCAAACATGGTTGCCTAGAAAAGAGCATAAGAATAAAACAAGCAAATGAGATACTAGTTATATTGCAGTTATAACCAGATTTTTTGGTTAACTGCAAATCATACATTTCATTTTGAAACACCACAACATTTGATCGTGCACCTCTCACAAGCACAATAGCTTCAACAGGTAGAAAATATTATTTGGAAGGGGTGAAAACAGTCCTCTTCACCTCCTTCAGATCTAGGCTTCAAAACCTACTTCAGACCTCTTTGTAAAGTTTGCCAGGAAAGACAAGAGTACACAACTTCAGATTCGAATACACACCTCAGATTAACAGTACCATTGCTATGTACTTGTTACACATTCTTGGAATTAAGAGATCAAAAGAAAGGATTCAACTCACAGCACAACTGTACTATAGTAGTGAATACTCTTTCTTTGTGCTGAACGCATTCCTAGAAAACCAAGGGCCCTTTAAAAGTCAAGATCCAAACCAAACACCATCGAGAAAATGATTTCAAAATGTGATCCAGAGGAACTTGTTCAATTGAGATATAGCACTTTGATGACACCAATTTATTTCCTCCAATGTGGGTAATGAAAACTCTGGAAACTTCAGAATTTTTTTTTCAGTGAGATGAAATTATTTCCAGCTTTTTTTTGCAAGTTGTTGTGAAAAGGAACTCCAGAGAAACAAAAAAAAAAAAGAGAAGAATGAACACAGCTGGCTGATTCTGTCAACCGGTGGACTCTTAGACATTATGTAGTGGTTTGGATTACTGTAATAATGTTACTAAAGTAGCACTATTGTAGAGAAGAAATATGCTTGCTTTTTAATGTTCACTATTCACAGACTCCTTAAAATCAGACACCCCCAGTGATCTGCAGATACAAAGCAGTACACAAAAACTGACTGGCACTCCCGCCATCCTTCCTTCTTTTTTCCACACAGGAAAGAGAGGAGGAGAAGGATCACTGGAGAATGCTCAGTGAGGCTTGACCACCGATCAAACAAAGTTAACTTGTTTACTCTGATTGTTACGTGCCTAACAAGTCAGAGGACTGCCCTATCTTCCCCCACCCCACCCGTCCCCAAAAGGTGTCTTCAGAATTCCTACAGAAATGAGTGAAGATGATAAAGATCTTAATTTTCAGACAATTCAAATTCTACCATCTTCCTCTTTTTGAAAAGATACATGCACGTTTACAGACTGAAGTTCACACCTTTGAGCAACTTGACACAAGTTGGCAAAAAAAGTTTTTCAAATGGAAAGTCCAATTTAACCTCTTTTGATTATATGATACATGCATCAACAAGTATACTGAACATCAGAAAATATGCATTTACCTATCATAGAATGCATCCAAAAATAAAATGGCCATTACTGCACTTTTCATTGTGAATTGGCTTGCTAACTTAAAATGCTGTCTTGAAGTTTGCTGAGACGCACAATTACCTTACTAGGAAAAGTGAACATAAGCTAATAGACCCAATAATTGGTTTTAGGGGTGTACAAGCCACTACATTTTCCTCCCCTCCTGTTGCCCTCCAGTTCAGAATCTTCTTACCCAAATGGGCAGATTTCATAAACAAAGTTATTACTCTTTTTCATTCTGCATCTAGAAATCCTGGGCATGAGCAAGCCTAAATAAACAAAACCAACTCAGAGGGAAGTTCATTGTTAAAAGTGTACTTTCAGATGTGGTCAAACAAATGCAGACATGTTTTCAGCACCAGAGAGATGCAAGTCTCAGAAATAACTCAATTTACCAACATGCTCAGATAACCCCAAAACCAGAGACTGAATGGCAAATAATTATTGTGGCTTTCCTCCCTAACTTGCCTTTGTTAATGTACCTAACCTACTGCTTGTGCAAACAATGCCTGAGCCAGCTCTGGGCTGCTTATTGAATAAAAAGCCACTGTTGTGGAACTAAAAATTCAGCCATTGTTATAAAGGATTTAACAGGGACAACACTTTCTTCTATTCAAATTGGGACTAGCTCTGATGTGGAAAAAAAAAAAAAAAGTTGCTTGTTAGTCCCATAAACGGGCAGCTTCACTGGCACAAATACCAATCATTCAATCCATCTTGCACTGCATGTTGCAGACAGGAGGGTTCCTCCAGCCTTTTTTAGAGAAGGCTTCCTCAGCAGCATTTTGACATACCACTTCAATTCAGAGCAGCACCTGGTATTTCATCTTGAAAAGCACGTACTTGCCCCAGGGATTAATAGAGAAGTACAGTGTGCTCTGGAAAAGGCTATGCAAATCCAACTGCTATCCACCTAGAGGAGTGTAAAATAAACAAATAACCAAAACTTCATATAATCCAGGAACCATTATCTTAAGGTAAAGAGCCTGTATATTCTTCTGATTGCTTCCTTGAAAAGCTCAACAGCAACAAAAACTCATTCAGCTGGAAAATTCAAGACTATTTAAATGTAACATGGAGGTACGATACAGAATCTTGGATAATTAAAAGGGAACAATTCCATACATTGGTCTAACTCCTACATGTTAAGCACTTGCAACTTTGGACAATATTACCCTTCTAAAAAATTTTGACACCTGTGAATAAAACAACCCCACACCCCAACAACCCCAAACCAAATGTTTACAACATTAAGTTACAACAGCACAACTTTACTGTTATTTGAAAATATATGATTTGTGTGGTTATAAGTGATTATATTCATTCTGCATAACACAAAAAGTCAATGTTTCTCTAAGACAAAAAGCAACTGCATAATTTTTTATTTGTCCATATACATGTGAAAGAACCTTAGAACCTTAGTTCATACATGATTTTTGTAACTAGCGTTTAGGAGTTCTCTTACCATTTGAGAATTCCTTTTATGTATAAAACCAAGAAGTCATCCCATTCAGTATCTAGAGTAGAATAAACAGTTGCAAGTTGGCACTAGAGTCTGTATCACTACTCGTTTATACCCACTAGTTTTAAACAAGGCTATTAATGGAATGCAATACAACTCAATGAGTAAAAACTATCATTTATGGGTCTATCTAGCAAGGGTTATGCTTTATCAATGAATTAATAAACATAAAATAAACCCATGCAGAAAGCCATAGGCTCATAGTACCATACAGCAGTTTTACTAAACTATCACCATAGCTGTTTGCAATCATTAATTCATAATTCATCCTTTGGGGATTTCCCTACCTAATCTGTCTAAAACCATCTGTTAACAATGCTGAGTAGCAAGAAAGCTGCTCTAATTCTTTTTGTGCAGGATCACTGTGAGGCAGTTTTGATTTAATACTCATTCTGCTGGAGAACTACAAAAATTTGTTTAATCTATAGAAAAGTCATTAATCAGATCTCATAAATTTGAAAGATAAGATTCCATTGAAAAAGAGCAATTGATTTTCAGCTATGTCAGTAAGAGGCATCTTACTTCAGCTACTTGAAATGTTACTCTGACTCATTTATCACATCAAAGACTAATGTACTGAACATTATAAAGCAGGAGCCAAGCTTAACTCAAAGCCAATTTCACCATCCAAGGGTTCACAGAAAAAAAAAAAAAACCACCCTGAAATCACAGGTCTTTCATGGTAGTGCTGTTGCTCATGTCATAAAATGTTCAAGTGCAATTTTTTTTTGTAAAGCAAAATATCATTAGTGATGTTAACATCGTTAATTTTTAATAGAACAAAAAAGAGTCATTTACGTATTTAGAATATTCTAAGGTACTCCCGTGCTCCCCAGTATACCTTAAAAATCACAACTGTAAATGATTAGCTATTTCCCTTTCACTGTTTCATAACAACCTAGCTTCAATGACTAAGTAGCTGTCAATTAAAAACTCGCCTCAGTAAAGGGAAACCTGCAACCACATCAGTCCAGAGATACAACTGATACTGTGACTGAAGTAATCACGTTATCTACAGCCAGATGACAATCTCCTAAAATTAACTTTCCCGCATAAATCAAAGAGAAAGAATCAAGCTCCTTCAGGGGCACAGAGTGCCCACTGTAAGGCAAGTAACAGTTGAGCTGCTGCAAGCTTCATTTTTCAGAAAAAGAATTTGTATTGAGTAGAAGATTTGTAACACAAAACACAAGCTCACAACTTCACCTACAATACCTGTGGAACCAAAGGGAGAAGAAGAGTCAGTGAGTTAGTGACTAATTGAAACTAATGAGATGCAACTCTGTACACAGGCAGCATACCATATGCTTCCAGACTCGACAGCAGAGTTAATGCGTATGACTGCATCCATGGCACAGTTTCTCTGCGGTACAGGATGTAAACTAGAAAGAGTTTAGCAGGAGGTTTGCTTCACTTGGTACAAGTTACAATGCAAGCCTCTATCCCGTAATTCATAATTTTATTACTCAACAGTAGTGCCAAGTCGCAAGTCTAAAGTGAGAATCAAATTAATTCACAAAGAAGAAAATGCTAGAAAAGGGAAGAAACAGCTTCTCAAAGCTTGCAAGTTACCAGAATTTCTAAAGTACTGAATGATAAAGACTAGTACCCAAGAAGCATTTTAAAAGGGGTGCACTCGGATTTATTTTTTTCCCCCCTCAGATGCATTGAAGAAAGAAACGAGTTTAAGATAAATATGGATTGCCCTATTTTTTCCAAAAAGAAATTTTCCCATCCTCCAAATATAGTCATAAACGGCAAAGCACATACCCTGGCACCATACTGGAGCAAGAACAGCCTTTAGCACCTTGGAGATGGGAAAGGGAAAAACCTAGAGGTACCTAGTGCCTAGTGAAACAAGGCAGCCAAGGGACTTGCTGGAACAAATCTCTCACTGCATCTGCTGCATGGAAATGCAAATAAGTTGAAATGGATGAGAGCTTGGACTGAATGCTGAAGTTCAGGAGGGGAATGAGAGAGTGTATGAGACACTTCAATTTACTAACTAAGGGAGAAAAAGAGAACGCATTTGATTTGCAAAAACTTCAAAAGTAGGTATGTAACAAACCTGTACTGGAATACAATACTACGGCTACAGACATTCAAACATCAGCTTATATACAAGATTGATGCATGATGTGGATAAAAAAAACACAGGGATAACGTTTGGGGTTTTTGTAGACTTCCAAGAATAAAAAGCTAGTGATATCAAGTTAGAAGTCTAATAGTGCTATTAATAGAGGAGTCTCTACTTTAAAGCTGTTAGAAAAAAAACCCGAACAAAAACATTAGGACAAGTCCATGGCTGAATAATTCCCCAAAATACTAGTTTTGCAACTATTACATTTAGAAGAAATGAACGTTCATTGAAAGGTATCACATGTTTGTATGTCACTTATCATATATAAACCTCTTACATAGGTTTTGGCCAGTGTTGGTGACACATATGCATACATGCCCAAAAAATTAAGTCTTACGAAGCTCCTTTACTACATCGAGAGGAAATATCCTTCAGTAAGGAGCCATAGTAAGGTCCACACCTACAAGTATATTGAAGAACTGAACAGGAGTTGCTGTTCAGAGCTCTGCTGCTACTAGATACAACATGAGCAACCTACTGGCTTCCAAGCCAATGAAACCAAAAACTGCTTCCCCAAAGACCCTGTTAGCCTACAGATGAAATTCAAAGACTGGTGTCACAGAACAGTAGCATATTGATCTCCATGGCTACAGTTTTACACTTCTCTCTCTTTGACAGAATGTTCAGTTCCACGGAGAATAACATCAGTTCCACTAAACATACAGTAACTTACCAGTGATTACAGCCCATTTCTTCAGGAGTTATAACTCTCATATGCTCAGTGACTTCCTTGACACAGCTTTGCCCCGTCCCTTTGACAGAAAATAAGAACAGAGCAGAGCAGCTATTCATATTTGTGCTCGACTACAAAAGAAAGTGAAGAGATCCCTACTCCTGAACATATATATGTGATGTACTCCGATAACCTGTGTGGAATGAAACTGACTGCAGAAGAGGCCATGGAAAACATTAGATAAAACGAACCAGAAAAGCTTGCCAACATCAGATGTTATTCACTAGGATTTCAAGGGACTCAAAGATGCAACAGATTGTATCAGCTAGATTGACAACTGAGGTATGGAGGTTGCCTGACACTTACACATGGCAAATCAATACAAAAAATTAGGAAGAACAGAAGTAGCAGACACCGAAATAAATACGGCATACTTGCAAAGACTCAACATGGTGTTTGTTAATGGAATTCCTGCCTCACAAAACAACCACATTTCTCTGTAGAGATGACCAATTACATGGATAAGGAGGCACTCTGCTGAAAGAAACCTAGGAAACAAAGTCCATACCAAAGATTTCAAAGGACACCAAGCAAGTCTCTGAAAAAAATAAAAGGCCCTTTGTATGAATAATTAACTAATTAAGAGACAGAATGATGAGAAGGAAGATGAAGGAAAGCAGGAAGTAAACGATTGCTTACTTTAATAAAGGGAGATAACCAATGGAGTTTCACAGAAACCTGATCTGGGTCATGGATTATTCTATATAATCATAAAGAAAGAGGAGATAAGCAGGTAATAAAATGATGAAAATTTGCTGGTGATCCTAAGTTATTCAGGACAGTAAATATAAGATCTGACTATAGAACTGCAGAAACATCTTGCAACACTGACCAGGCAACAAAGCGTCAGACAAAAAAAATCACTGCAGATTAAAGTGATACAGATGGGCAAGTACGTTTCTAGCTTCCTATATGAAATCCAGGTCCTAGATGACCATTACTCCTCAGCAGCAAGATCTTTCCATTACAATTTGTACCTCCGTAAAGAAAAGCAGACTTCTTTACGATGAAAGGGTCTTCCAGGGTTACGCAGTCCAGCTCCCTGCTCAAACCAGGTCCAGTTAGAGCATGTTACTCAGGGCCTTATCCAATCAGTTCTGAACATCTCCAGAACTGCAGAATCTGTAGGTGCTCTGCACACCTCATCCAGTGTTTGACCACCCTTACTTTGGAAAAGGCCTTTTCTTATATCTCAACAGAGCTTCCCATGTTCCAGCTTCTGTCCATTGCTTCTTGTCCTATCACCATACACATCCAGATCAGCCTATCTCTGTCTTCTCCACACCTGCCCATTAGGGGGGTATCTGTAGACCACAGTAAACTCTGCCACTGGCCAGATGAAAAATCACTGCAGATTAAAGTGATACAGATCCTAGCTTCTTATATGGAAGCTAGGTCCGAGTTGACCATTAGGCCCCTCTTCTCAAGATGGAACAAATTCACTTCCTTCAGCCTCCCCCTTTATGTCACATGCTTCACTATGTCGACATTTTCCATTGTACCAAGGAGCCCCCAACTGGACATGGTACTCCAGATGCTGTCTCACAAGCGCCAACCAGAAGGGAAGACCCATCTCTGCAGCCTGCTGGTTACACTTCTGCTAACAGCCCAGCATGAAGCTGGCCAGCATTGCTGACTCCTGTTCAACTCTCTGTTCACTGGGAC
>KZ505645.1:1367633-1388143 GCA_002844005.1 Limosa lapponica baueri | reverse complement strand
TTCGCTCTAGCCTAAAGTTAGGCGGCGGCGGCCGGAGGGTCGGTGCCCCGGTGGGGGAAGCCAGACCAAGGCAGTGGCTGAGAGGTTCCGGTGGCGCCCCCCGAAGGGAACGGGAGTTTCGGCCGGTAACGGGTCCTTGGGCTTCAAGCGGCACCGGCTGGCGCCAAGCTGGGGAAGGGTGATCCCGCCATAGAATCGTTTGGTTGTAAGAGACCTTTAAGATCACCCAACGGTAAACCTAGCACTGCCAACTAAACTCTACACGTCTCTTAAATACCTCCAGGGATGGCGACTCAACCGCTTCCCTGGGCAGCTTGTTCCAGTGCTTGACAACCCTTTCAGTGAAGAAATTTTTCCCAATGTCCGGTGTGGGGGCAAGGGAGAGTCAGACGGGGAGCCTCTCTCTCCTTGAGGAGTGTTGAAAACACGATTTGCATACTTCGTAGCATCTGGGGGGACTGATGAGCTGTTTTAAACACCATCGGCTTTTATCTTAGCAGCCTCTCTGCAAAGGAGAGAAAAAACCCAAACACCTCCTGCCTTTCAATGTTTTGCATTCTATACCTGCCATGCTGGCTGCTTTCAGAGAACAGTTATCAGGGTTACTGTGAGGGTGGTGAGGCACTGGAACAGGTTACCCAGAGAAATTGTGGATGCCCCATCCCTGGAGGTGTTCAAGGCCAGGCTGGATGGGGTTTTGAGGAGCCTGGTCTACTGGAAGGTGTCCCTGCCTATGGCACAGGGTTGGAACTAGATGATCTTTAAGGTGCCTTCCAACCCAAACTGTTCTATGATTCTATTATGTGTACCAGTTTTTTCCCAGCCTTGTTGCTAAAGCAGACCATCTATGATTGATCTAGCAAGAAGGCAGCAAAAGTAATTTGAAAGGAATAAAAGTGTTTTGGTTAGGGTTTGGTTGTTGGTTTTTGGTTTTGTTCTAGTTTGGAATGAGCTAAACTAACTACCACGCATTAGTTTGTAACCTGCATTTAAGAAGGATCAATACATTAGTGCTTACTCATCTAATTTGGCTGTATGTATTTAATACAGGCTTGTCTACACAAAACTGTGGAAACAGAATAGAATTCTTCTGACTGAGATCCAAACCACCAAGGTGCAAAGCAGCTCTTGTCCATAACCAGGTAACTCAGGGCAGCACTGTGCGTGAGCCAACAAGCCCTATGTAGGGTCTGGGCTAGTAAACCGCTCTAACGTAACTACTTAGTTTCTTGGTCAGAACTGATGATTTGTGTTTGACCGCTCAGTTCTCAGATAACACAACTCTCTAAACATGTCTTTGGCTCATTTTATGTTGTTAGATCAAGGGCTTTGTATAATTTTCTATCTTTGTGAAGATTTCTGACCTCTTTTGCACCATTTTGAAACCTAGATATAAGATACAGGACAGCATTTGTTGTCCTTTGGAACCTAGACATAAGATAAAGGACAATATTTGTTGTCCTTTGGAGTCCTATGGAGGTATCCATATTTATTAAAAAAGAAAATTGCCAGAACTGCAAGTATAACCCTAGATAAAGATATGACTCTATTCCTAGCTCTTCAGGAAATTGGTTTCCAACATGGTCTCATATTTTCTAAAATGACATCTTATATAACATCAAGTGTTACAAGGAGAGAACTGAAGGCTTAAATCTGCCATCGTACAAAAACATCTAAATGATGGTGTAGACTTGAAATAAATGCTAGTCATACTTGATCAAAGTAGTTTAGAGCACACTTGAGATTTCTTGGGTTTTTTTCCTCCTAAAATTTTCATTTTCTTACAACATCTTTCATTCTTTTTCAGGTCATTTGTTTTCCCTTTGCTTCTCAATACCCAGATTCTAAGCCTTTGGCAACAATTGTTGTTTCCTGTCACGTTTTGGTAGAGTACCAAGGTCAGGTGTGGTTGCAGCCTCCCCAGGACTATATGCTGATACAGGAGACTTCTGTATCGTATGAGCTGAAGCACACACCAGACAAAGTGTCAGTAATACTAGAGAGAGAGAAAAGTGCACTCCTTTGCCCTCTTCCCCATGCCCTCTTCTACTTGAAGCTGTTTCCTCCTTCGGAATTGTTAGTTCCCACTCACTGGCTATTTTATGAACATTACCATAATACAAATTATCTACACCGTCACCATCTACAGATAGGAATCGACGACTCACATCAGAAATTAGCAGGAAGCACATGCACACTTGGATGCACTCGTGGTTTACAATTTGGTGTGGTCAGCCAAGTCTGCGTCACTTAATTTCAAAGACGGCTGTCTGTCTTTTTCATCTTCTTCAATGCAATAACAGGTCAGACTTCCCAGGGATGACATTTTCTGATTTCAAGCAGGGTTAGCATCAGAGGTTAATGATGAATTTTAAAGATTTTAACTTCACATTGAAAAAGAAAACAAGTTTGGTATAAAAGATGGTGGCAAAAATAGCAGTTTAAATATAATTTTCTACACAGATTGGACAAATAGTAGGACCTTCACAATGCCTTTCTACAGACAGAAGTTCTATTCCCAATCTAGCACTCTCTTTTCCTGCTTTCATTTTGTTTTCACTAGAGAAGCAGCATTAGTGGGTAGTGCTAGGGACAACACTATCTAGTTCTCCCACTTCTCCAGGTGCTTCCAGTTTAAACATGGAAACCACATGCTCTGCTTCTGGGCCTTGTTCTGGGGAAACAGAATGTGTATTGTGATGGTTTTAATTTAACACAATTGAAAAGCTGTAGCATGCTGCAGACTAACATCTTTGAAGACACCTTGAGGAGATCTTAAAAAATGATAGCCCGGAGCTTAATTGTGCTTTTTAATTATGTTAAGACAATTTGAATGAGCCAGCGTGATAGATTGCAACCACACCTTTGGCATGCCAACACGTACTTCTGAGGGAGCACTCTAAATGTACAACGCACAGCACTAGAATATTTTGCATACTATCATTCTCAGCCCATGTGATGGATTTGGGAAAGCAATAGTCCATCACCCAAAAACGAACATCCCTCATGCCTGTAATGCAGCAGCAGGATTGCTGGCCATGGCAGTTTCTAGCCAGCTGCTGCTGTTTAGCTCTACCTTGCATCTGAAAGGCATTTGAAGTAGAAGGACAGAGGATGAGAGTAATGCCGAATGGACTGTATTTCTAACTTCATGACGTTGTCAGTGAACAAGGGGAAGGAAGTGATTCATATCCTCGTAGCATTATGAACATGTCAATCTGTTCCTGCTCATATTACTTTCAGACTTCACATAAAGATGTGACACTTTCTGCTTCTCCATCCATGATCTCCCACAAACTTGAGTTCTGTGACTTGTGACAGGTTGCCACACAGAAGGTAAACCAGTTTTCCCTCGTCTAGCTCATCACCTTTGTCTTTCCTATCTGAAGCACCTTTTGCAGGTGAAAATATTACTATCCAGCACAGTGCTGCGCCAAAACTCGCAGTCTTTTCTCTAAGCTAATGCCCACACCCTGACAGTGACAATGCTCATGAGAAGGATGGCTGTTTTGAGCCTTTATGTGTAGCTAGGCCTCTGACCATGGATGCTGGCCTCTGAGCTTTGATGGGAATGATATGATATGTACTAATGAGTAAGCGCAATCTTATTCTACCCGCACCGTGGCTTGTCTGAAGAGGCTGTCAGTCAGTGTTGGTTTGATGGGCTAAGTAACACCTGCTCTTACCTTCCAGCTAAGACGTGTGTGTTCCCTGGTCTGTTTAAAACAAAATGAGATGGGTAACACTTAAACAGTTTAAATAATGTTTTTGCTAATCTGGTCATTTTGACTGGCGTAAAGTCAGTGATGAGGACAGAAACCTTTTCCACTGGAAGAAACCTTGTGTCTAACCCTTAGGAAACAGGTTGTTATAGTTGTTAGGTATGTGCTATTGAGGCACATGCAACAAAGCAGATGCCATTTAAGAAGTCAAGACGGGTTTGAACTTGTGAAGAGGAGCCAAACAGTTTCTGGCCACAAAGAACAGTTGGTCTAGGAAACACAACTGCAGGGAGAACAAGGAAATACTGGTAAAGGCCAGCTGATGGGATCAGAGGGCTTTTTGGTGAGTTTTGATAATGAGCACTTTTCCATGCATGCACGCATAATGAGTCAGATAAGACATAGGAATTATCTAAATTAATAACACTTTGAGGATGAATTCCAAGGGCGGGTAATTGCTCTTTATCCTCCCATAGAGAACATCCCAAATATCCAGGGGTGAGAGGAAGCAATGCCTCCTTTGCTTCCTTATCTCCCAGATGCAGTCTGGAAAGCAGAGCTGAGTGGGCTAAGTGTCAGATTGCTCCCAATTCTCTCTCCTCCAGGTGAGATTAAAGTCAGAGCAGTGTGGGAGGGGAAAGCCCATCAATCATCTTTCCAGATGAAATTTAGAAATCCACTCTAAGATTAAACTTCTCCCTTGATTACCTCCAGTTTCCTCTAAAACTTGATGAAGTCATATTTCTTTTTGTTTCAGTGGGGATGTTTTGCAGGCAACTTGTGAAATCTGTAATTTTAAAGATGACTAAAAATTTTAGACTTTTAAGAAAAGTCAAAAGATCGGAGGTAAGCATTGCTTGAAATGCCTAATCCTGATAATTAGTGGTTATTAACTCCAAAGTACATTACACTTCTTCATAAAACCAAAAAATCTTTTATGTTTCCTTTGTACCCTACAGTAAAATACTTCACTTTAAAAAGAAAACATTACTTTTTTTACATAGAGAGCATTTTATGTGACTATACAGTGACTATATGTTTTTGTCATTTTGTGAATTACTACTTTCACAATGGGATTGCAACAATTATTACAGGAACTATGCAGAAGAGGGGGATGTAAAAATAATGTATAGATATATCCAAAGGACTACAGCTAGTGTCTATTTTTATTCTGAATGTTTATCCAGAATGCCTGTGTGCCTGTACAGCCAGAGTGATTTCAAGCAGTGGCTCCCTTTGAGTTTACAAGGTGGTAGCTGTCAAGATCTTCAGCAAGTAATAGCTATTTGGCCACGCTGCCAAATGTGGTACCCCTACAAAACACTTCTGTTTCCTATGACTGTCACAAAGAAAATGAGGAAGCTTGTTTGGAGAGATGTTGATAGCCCATCATAGCTTGGCTGCACATAAGAATACAGTTATCCATGCAAGTTCTCCAAGAAGTGTAAGGACCCAGTATGCTTCATAAATCGTAGCACCATCAAGAGACTTCTGCAATGAGTAGCTTATTTTTGAGAATACTTATAAAGCATAAAGCACACGTTTCCTGTGACATGCTGAATGCAAAGAGCATGGAAGCTTTAGTCAACTGATCAGGATTAAAGCAAAATTAAAATCAGGATCTGAAGAATATATCCTACCTTTTCACTAATGTTTCCTACCCAAGACACCTACAGTTGTAGCAGATGTGTGGCTGAGGTAGGGGAGATTGAGGGATCAGTTTTCAATCCTGTAAGATTTTACTTTTTTAATGATGAAACTTTATTGGCAAGGAAAGATCTACACCAAGATCTACTGCGAGAGTCACCCAAGACTTCCCATTGTAAGACCCAGGCGTTCGGTTGTATATGAATATGCTGAACTTCAAAACTTTGGTGTGTTTCTTCAACAGCTGATTGTCTCAGAATGACTTGTTCTTTCAATTTTCAGAAGAAATGACACAGCTTTGTTTAAAAAAAAAATGAGATTAGGGGAAAAAAAGGCATTTGTCAAAAATGGAATAATTCTTACCATTGTTTTGCTGAGAAGATCCTGGCTGGCTCACAAAGGTGAAATTTAATGACACTTATGTAAATGGGATGGGACAGTCAGTGAGTGATGTGAGAATAAGGGCCAGACTGTGAGTGAGATAGGTAGGAGGAAGCAAGTACTGTGCTAGTCTGAGATTTTGGTGTTCTCCAGCTGCAGGAGCTACCTTCACAAAGGCTTGTCTGTGCAACAGGCAGGGACTTGGGACTTTTACGCTGGTATGAGATACTGCAGGAGAAGCTGAAGCTGTTCTATAATCAAGCCTGGTATTTTTTCCTTTATTCAGTTTCCTTGTGCTGTCCTTTAATAAATATTACTGGTGTGTGGGCATGAGTCTAACGCTTACTGACATTGGTGTGACAGCTTTTGGAGGTGAAAAGTCTCATCAGTTTAGCTTCAGCTGTGAATTTGGCCTTATTTGAAAAGGAGCATCTGAAAAATAGTTTCATCTTGAACTGTTAGTGGGAATTAACATGCAGTTTTATAAAACCCTACCCTAAGAATGGTAGAGCATAGGACTCTTCAGACTAACATACAGATTTATCAATGAGTTAATATACTCTTCAAAACTCGTAGTGCTGCTATAACATATCAGGCAAAATCCACTCCTAGATGATCAATTCCTAGATGCTAAGGAATAATTTGGGCTTTTTTCCTTGCACTTTGTAAAGTTCTTCTTTCATACATGTGTATTTTTCAAAGGACTGTGTCTGAGGGCTTATTCATTACATCTAGGACTCAGTTCTAAACAGGAGCTAGCACACAAGTTTTAGAAGAAGGCATGAGCAGCTTCGCAATACACAGATACACAATAATCATCCCTCATGAAATCTTAAACTGACCTGTAGTTAGACATGGAATTAAGCTTTGATGCCAAATGTTTTATCTCTTTCAAATATTCCATCATCCTGAGTGGGTTTTTTGCTTTTTACTTTTTTTAACCATTCCTGTGGGTTATAAAATAAGTATGGGGGATTAAAGATTTGAAGAAATCTCTAGCCTGCAAAATCTTTAAGAGCATTTGCCACCTAGCAACAGCAGGAACGTGTGTCTCCTTCGAACAATCTGCAATTGTGTGACTCAGAAGAAACCTCCACAGTGTTTATAACCACAATTGTAACTTATGTAGGAAGGGAAAATGCAGCAAAAGGCTCCGGTTACATCACTGACAAAAGGATTTCATTACCATAAGAAGTCCCTAACAGGGTGACAAATAATCAAGATTAAAAAGAATGTGTGAGACCAGCAGAAAGGGAAACAATGATGTTCCTATTATAGCTGTGGCCTTTACAATAAATGATATGTCAGCTTTTTCATTTTGAATTGTGCTGAATAACTTGGTGATTTTAATTCATCAGCAAATGAATACTTAGATTAGAAGCTATTTTCTTTTCAAATTTGCATTTGCTGGCTTAGTCATGCAATAAATACCACATTCCTTGAAAAGTTTGCATTATCTGTGTATTATTTTTAAATATACCATTTATAGATGTTAATGATTTAAAAATATTCACAGATACTCTGTTAGTTTCCACAGATATGTGAGGAAAGTATGGGAATCGTATGAGAGGAAGGGTAATGGCAACATGCATGAGCTGGCTGACTATCAAAATCCCATTGGTCTGCATTTTGTGATGCTAATGAGACAGTAGGAAAAAATTACACAGATGCTAGTGCACATGGGTTCTACTTGAATTGCTCTCATGCATAAGTCTTTGCAACATTTAAGAATATGTTTCACTGGTATCAGTTATCCCAGTTGCTCTATTTTCCTCCTTTTTTTTTTAACCTCCTCACAGGAAAGAAACTAGGAATATCCAAGGACACTGTGTCTTTCATACCTCCCCGACCTCTGAACTGTTGACGCTTGTTAGGGAATTTTACCCATGGGACATCATTAAATTAACCTGGATCTGTTCTAAAAAAATTGGACAGCTTCTAGACTTGTGGTCATAGCATTACTTAAAATTCCTTATTAACGAGGTACTAAAAATACTTTGTTTCAATATATGTTTTTTAAAACATGGGTCATAGTTTCTCAGTTAACAAACCAACTTAATACATTACTAATATGCATTACTAACAAATGCTATAATATAGATGATGTATTGTTGCTAAATTAGACAACTGTACTATTTGGAGAAATCATTAGCCTAACCCCTTACAGGCAGCTGGTAGGATTCAGTTCTGTTTCTGGCAGCAGGAGAGTACATGCTGGAGTATCAGAATTGGAGCAGAAAATTGTAAGTGCAGCTGAAATGGAAAGGGAAGCAGCAAGCTATTGCCAAGGGAACACAAGGATTTTTGTAATAAGGACATTCAGTGAGTTTATACTAAATATAAAAAGTTCCAGAAAACATAATGTAAACAACTGAAAATTTAGAAACCTCTCTTTTTCAGTCATGTTCAAAGTACTAAAAGTGTTTCTTAGAACTTGACATTTGTACTGAATTGCCAGTGCAATATCAACCATTTTTTGGAAATATCGTAATGTAGACAGGCCCTAATAGGCAAAAGTTTTGAAAGCAAAATGAGATGTTGGAGTGTAAGGAGCATGTTGACAGATTATTTTTTTTTACTGTACTCCCTAATAGTACTGACTTGGCAACAGTTCCATTGATGAAAATTGATGTGGTGCCAAACGAGGACTGCATGTTTTGGTGTGCTTAGGACACTGGACATGTTCCTCTAGCAGGAACAAGTTTGCAAATCACAGGTGGAAGTCACTTTAAAGTCCCGGCTTTCTTGTTTCACAGTTAGGCTCTTCTAGCAATTAATCAGAATGTGAAATCTAATTGTGTGCTTTGGATAAGGAGAAAACAGTTTCCTAATGAAATCTTTCTTTGATCCTGTGTATATATAAAGAATGGCAAAAGTCCTGCTTCTCTCAAGACAAGAGAAACTAATTGATAGGCGACAATTTGTGTTTTCAGTGTTTCATGCTTCTTGTCAGCAATTTAGCCCACAAGTGGCTTCAGGATTCTCAGGACCTCATTAAGGTCTGTCTATACCAATATATGTACGCATTTTGATTTCTTACAATGCTATGTGTCTTAATAGAGCAGCATAATTAGAAAAATATCACTATTTTAAAACTTTTTTTTTAATTTAAAATAAGAAGTATCGATGATTACATCTTGATGGAATTGCTCCCTACTCTACCTGTCATGCTCAAATACTGATGTGCATTGGGTACAGAATCTCAGCCCTTTCAGCAGGAGCTGTGCAACAACTGTATTTTATCTACTTCTCTGTCCTTTTCAAAAGTGACGATCAAGGTGCTGAGGGAATACAGCAAATGATAATACTCTTTTAGCTCTAACAGAGCTTGTCCTTGACTTTGAAAGACAGCTGATCAGGATTCATTTTATTTTTTTTTTAAATGAGCAAAGCAGAGACAAGATGGAAAGTGAAAATCCACATAGATCAGTGTAGCCTGGTGTCCAGGTTACATATGTAGTGTACAAACCCTGATTAAAATCCCTGCTCAGCCAGCTTTAGACCATGGTCTTGAAACTAGATTCCCACTTACTGTATGCATGTTCTTCTTTGGATGTTTCAGAGTGGTCTCAGATAGGCTTTGTCTTCATGGGGTCTTCTTTGGGGTCAGTACTGGGTCTAGTTCTCTTCATTGATGAATATATTCATCAATGACCTGGATGAAAGGATGGAGTGTATCCTCAGCAAGTTTGCTGATGACACAAAACTAGGAGGGGTGGCTGACACCCCAGAAGGCTGTGCCACCATAAAGCGAGACCTGGACAGCCTGGAGAGCTGGGCAGAGGGGAACCTAATAAAATTCAACAAGGGCAAGTGCAGGGTGCTGCACCTGGGGAGGAATAACCCCATGCCCTAGTACAGGTTGGGGGCTGACCTGCTGGAGAGCAGCTCTGAGGAAAAAGACCTGGGGAGTCTTGTTGGACAATAGGATGACCACGAGTCAGCAATGTGCCCTTGTGGCCAAGAAGGCCAATGGCATCCTGGGGTGCACCAAGAAGAGTGTGGCCAGCAGGTCGAGGGAGGTCATCCTCCCCCGCTACTCTTCCCTGGTGAGGCCCCATCTGGAGCACTGTGCCCAGTTCTGGGCTCCCCAGTTCAAGAAGGACAGGGAACTGCTGGAGAGGGTACAGCAAAGGGCCACAAAGATGATTAGGGGCCTAGAACATCTCTCTTATGAGGAAAGGCTGAGGGACTTGGGTCTTTTTAGTCTTGAGAAGAGAAGCCTGACGGGGGATCTGATCAGTGCCTATAAATACTTAAAGGGTGGGTGTCAGGAGGAAGGGGTCAGTCTTTTTTCGGTGGTGCCCAGTGACAGGACAAGAGGTAATGGGCACAAATGTGAACATAAGAAGTTCTATCTAAACATGAGGAGGAACTTCTTTACTGTGAGGGTGTCAGAGCACTGGAACAGGCTGCCCAGAGAGGTGGTGGACTCTCCTTCTCTGGAGGCAATCAAAACCCCCCTGGACAAGTTCCTGTGCAACCTGCTCTAGGTGGACCTGCTTTGGCGGGGGGGGGTTGGACTAGATGATCTCCAGAGGTCCCTTCCAACCCCATATCATTCTGTGATTCTGTGATTCATCCTGATAAAAAACAGAAACTGCTGTGTTCTCCATGATTCATTTTTACCTAAACCTAGGAAGAAATTAAGAGATTAAATAGGAAATTTTCAGTCTTAACATTTTGCTCATACTTATGATTTACTGCCCTTTTTATTTCAAAATAAAATTGGGGCCAAAAAGTGTGATCTGGAGCAGGTCATATATGTTTAGCAATGTTCCTGCAGGTTCAGCTTTCATCCCAAACAAATGGTGCTAGAGTCCACTTAAGGATTTAAGCATAAATATTTCATTCTTCACTCCTAATGTTATTTTCAGTATCTGAAGATATTTAAGACACTTCCCCTCAACACCTTCCTAATGGAAACCGAATGAATACTTTAGACTTTAAAGTCATGCATCGTTTTTGTTCTTCTTCTTAAAACTTCCTTTAAAAAAAAGTCATATGTGAAATACGAGTTTCAGAGAAAGTTTGCCATTCCAAGGACACCTTATAAAAGGCATGAGCACCTGTCCTCAGGGAGGGATTTTGTGTATATAGGCTGATCCCAATAGACTCGATGTGCATGATGAAATTGCACTATAGCCATGCAGTTCGTATCTCTGTATTTCATATCTCTTTTCACTACTCCTTTCCAGTTAACATTCTCCTCATTTACATCTTGAGTTTGTTATCCCTTAGGGGATTTTTTTCTCCCAGCTTCTACAGAGGAATATGTCCATATGATTAGAATTAGTTTGTCATACTCCTCATTTTAATATAGCAAACCTGCTTATACTGCTATACTTGGTTGCAATCTTCTTAGTAAAGAAGAATAAAATCCAACAAAGTGTTTTCGGTACCTTAAGCTTCTCCCATTAGGATTCCACTGAAGCAAATTCTTTGATGAGAGTCAAAGCCCTACAGTCACTGGCCTAAAATTGTTCCCTTGGAAGTCAGCGGTCATGCCCTGAGTCCTCTGGGTCAGACACAGTCCAGTAAAGGCACTTTTGTGAATCCCCGCTTCCTCTAGACCATCTTCTAGTAATCTCACGCTCTGTTCTTCAGAGACTGCTGTATTCTGGCTTCCTACCACCTGATAACTATTCTTACTTATCAAGTTATCCTCTCTTCAGCACT
Organism: Limosa lapponica baueri; assembly: GCA_002844005.1. Taxonomy (NCBI): domain Eukaryota; kingdom Metazoa; phylum Chordata; class Aves; order Charadriiformes; family Scolopacidae; genus Limosa; species Limosa lapponica. The sequence continues at coordinate 1,376,714 of KZ505645.1, read as the reverse complement.
ATGGATGCTCTCGCTTTTTGGCAGGCTAACATGGAAAGATTGCTAGAAGGAGTTAGGCTCAGGGAACATGCACCTACTGAACCTTACAATATTTGTTGTCGTCATGACTCCACTTTTGTCCTGTGCTTCTAGGGTTGATAATGAGAGACATTGAATCCCTATTTACTAAGCTCTTTCTACATTATTCCGTTTCTAATGAGATGGATGCAAATTGGTGGTGGCAAGGAAACCCTTCTCTGCTCTGTGCAGATTATGTGATGTAGCTTCTCACCCTGAAAACGGCTGAACATCAAATACCCCAGAAGCTGTAGGAACTGATTTCACCTTCTAATGATGAGTATCAGTTATGCCTCTGCTCTTCAGAGATACAGACTCTTATAGTCAAAGATCAATGACAACTGCTGACAGAGGGGAAGTACATTTGCTCCAAACAGGGAGACAATACCTTCCTCTTGCCCTCTTTTGGCAGTTTTGCTTTAGAGGAATTGGTCACAGATTTTCTGGGGATTTTTTTTTTTAAGAGTTTTTCCTTTGATCCTAAGAAAGCACTGAAAGCTGATCCAACCATAGTTAGTGTTCTCTGTTCTGGATGATTTATGTGAAGCTGCTGGGAGAATTGATATATTAAATTATCTGACTTTTACTTTCTATAGATCCCAACCTTGGAGAGCATCCTAGGCCAGAAGAGCAGTGAATGGTATTATTGTCCCACAGGACCTCACAGTACTCCAAAAAGGAAAGGACACACATGGTTTAGCTGAGTAGGTGTTTTAATGATTTCTAGTTGAGACGTGTTGCTGTGTACACTTTTATCCTTTTCCAATGGATGATAGACAAAATTTTGAAACTGTGAATTAAAGGGAAACTTAGAAGAGTTTGTTAGGTAGGAAAGTAGATCCGTATTAAGTTCAGCCTTGGTAGAAAACAATATAGGAGGATCAAAACAATGATCAAGGATAAAAAGGCTAAATTTAGCCCATTCATTTCAATTTTTTATCTGAGGTCAAGGTCTTATTGTTAATAACTGCCTTTCTTTGTGCTAAGTCATGGAGTTTAGGTTATATGCTTCCATAACAAGAAATATCAGTATGATCCAACATGGACATTTAAATTCTTCATACTTTTCCAACCATGCAACTGTTAAGCTTTAACCAGTTCATTGTAACCATTCAATCTGAGAAGGCATTCTTCAGCCAACTTTAATATTAATTTCATGGAAGAGTTCAGTATTTTCAGAGGCATGTTTAAAATATAAGGCTTGGCAAACAGAGATACTGTTCCGTAGCACTAAACAGAGGACAGGCAAGGCAGGCAGACTAAGCAGGTTTAATAGACAAAGGCTTTTTTTTAGAACAATTTCTCTAATATATTTTGCTAAGCCAAATTGAATATGCATGGAACTTTTTGCTCCAATGTAATGCAGAGCAAGGAACCTTCAGCTATTGCCATTTCTGACCTAGAACTTAAACACTTGGAGAAAGCTGTGAATCACTGAATCTAAGATTTGAACAGGAGTCTGGAATTCTGTAACAAACTAAGTTCCCAGATACTCTATGAATATGAATCTAAATGCTTATAGATATGTAACACAACTTAGTTCAGCAAAATAAAGAGATACTCGATTAAGTTACCGTACCTAGCACTAAGTTACAAAACTGGTAGCTCCTGAAAATGCCTTTGCATCTGAAAGACTCGGGAGCTATGCATCAGTCATAGTAAAAAAACCTGAACTATCAGTTACATAAAATTTGTAGTGTCTTTGTGCAGCAGCATCTACTTATGTACTAGTAATATGATCCAGACACCTGTGATATCTTCACGAAGACTTTATAAAGCATTAGTGTTGCTTGCTGACAGCCGATCATATAATTTATAACAGCCTGATGCAATGAGTATCACTTCTTTTATTATTTTTTTTCCCAGTGTTGGCTTTACTGGAAAACGTTAAACAAGGCTTTCTTTAATTTCTTATACTCTGCTGTTTGGTATTTGGAAGCCAAAAATTAGGCTAACATCATTGGTTATAGATTCCCTGGTAATTTCTTTTCTTTGGTTGAATATAGATCTTTCATCAGATTTCTACAGTGAATGTTTTCCAAAATAAATTCAGAATTACTTTCAACAAATATTTCATAGTGAGACTGCCATTCATTTTATGCAAACATATCACAGATGGTACCATTCAAATGAATGAGTGTAGAAAATAATGCATAAAATCAATGCATCAAATTAATTTAAATCTTTAGGAGAAAAAAATTATCCAATACTCTTTTCAACAGATTTTGTATCGTCTCATAAAAAAATGGCAGTCCCACAAACTTTTCTGGCTGGGGATTGGAAAGATGTTCTTGTAGAAACACCTCTTTACATCATAAAGTATACCCTCACAGCTCCTAAGCTTGCCTGCCCTATTAATTTCTCCTAAATATATTGTTAAAAACCTCTTAACTTATTTTCTTTCATCAACTAATGTCTCTAACCTGTATTTCTTCTCTGTAATTACTTTCTATATTTTCTCTGTAATCATTTTCTATGTCATTTATCTCAAGGGAATTTGAACGATTCAAACAAGTAGGCTCTGTTTTGGCATCATTTTAATTATACCAGTTTGATAATTTCTTTATTATTTACAATGTAGTTTTATTTATCCTGTCATCCAATAATGCAGTCTGCAATAACCAAAAGCCTGCTGATGAAATCTCTGCACTTAGATTAGTTCTCTGACGTTTGTCACTTTTTCCGCCAAAGTGACATTTACCCAGCGTAGCTGAAATATTAGCTGGTGCAAAAAGATTGCTGGAGGACCTGTGGCTGTGGCCTTTCCCTTCCCTCCTCTGCCGTTGCTCAGATAATCAGGTGAGCAGCACATCAATCACTTTCAGCAGATAAGCGATGCCACTGCCTTCTGAAGGGAGAGACCTGGAGGGACCTTACCTGCAAAGGGCTATTTACACCCATGGTGTTGGGCTGATTCCTGCACACACTCTCTTCCAGGGACAACTTGGCACTTCCAGCTCGGTTTTTAATAAAAACATTACTCAAGTTCTAAATATTCCTGACTGATGTTAATTCTGTTTATCAACAGGTGTACTATGTTCACTTATAACTGGCAAGTTACAAAAGATGCTTAGTTATTCACTGCAAGAAAATTGAGGTGGCTTTTTTATATTTGAAATATGTAAAACTCATGAGTACTTGCAATTGATGCTGCATCCTATAGTTTCCAGTTAAACTCTGCTTGATAGCATATTGCCCTTTACACAGTTCAATGTTTCGGTTACCTTTCATGTCCTGATTCTGCTGAAGTAATGCACTTTGTTTTTTTTAATTCTAGTGTGAGAAAAACACATAGCTTTCAGCTTTAGCTGGAGTTGTTGTTAACCAAAATAACACAGTTTGCCATTCCTTTCAAATGAATTTCTCAGGCTGCAATGTGGTCTGTGTAGTTAAAAATGTGGCAATAAAACAAATAGTCTTATAAATTCATGTACAAGATGTTCCAAGAATGCAGTCAGAAGAGAAGGAGACAAAGAGGACTGGTGAAGGATAAAACACTGTGCAGACTCATTTGCAGTTCTACAGTGAATGCCTTTATGTGGCTGGTGCCTTTCCTTTCCCCTCCTTCTCACAAGCAAGAGACTTCCAGGAGAGACTGAACTTTAAATTCGTTTTGGCATTTCTTACAGGGAGGAATTTACTAGGAGCTACAGCAAAAAGAGCCAGTGATTTGGGACTAACTTCAACATATGTGCTTTTCCTTTAACTCCTTAGAGGCAAGACTTTTATTTTACAACATAACTAGATTTTTTTTTTCTTTCTCTAGTTTGCAGACCAAGTTAGGGGAACATAAAGAGTTCAATTTACTTTGATGTCTGCAGCAAATCTGTAGCTAACTCAGAAACAGATGCCTGGATTCTTCTGTCCCCTGCACTAACCATGAGACTCACTGTGTGGTTCAGCCGATACATATGCAATAGCTCATGGCTTTTGAATCGATAGCATTCTGAATAGTTATGAAGCTGCCCAAGTAGAAGCTGAGTCATTGGTGGATTGTATTTTTAACTGATGTCATCATCTCACCATCCACTCTACCCAGCATTGGTTTGGCTGCATATTTCTCTTGCAGCCCATCCATTTGCTTCTGTTCCTGCCAGAGAGCGTTTCTAAGCTGCTCTGCAGTACACTCCACTACTTATGCAAATCTCTTAAGATATTATAATATACTGCTTAAGAGAAGCTAGCAACCTAAGAGCTACATGAGAGTCAGTTTGGCATAATTTAGATCTAGAATATAAATCTGATTATAGAGGTAAAATATGCCAAACATTATATACACACAAAGATAGTACATGTATAGTATGTGGCTCCTTAGTAGCCATATTTATTGTAGTAAAACCTGAGGGTGCTTTAGGCTTACTTTCACGCTGATTATTATTACCATTAATGCAGTGAAAAACTATACCAGCCAAAAAATTGGAGAAGTTATCAGTTCAAAGGCATTTAATAAGGTTTCATAATTACAGAATATAAGGATCACTGTACAGACAGGCAACAGCAAGAAAAGAAGCATAGAGGCCGAGTCGAGTGGCAGGGTTCTTCAGTTATCAAGCAAATTGGAAAGTTCACTAATGTAACAGTTACACTTTGTTGTAACACAGTGCTAAATGGAAAAACACCCTTCAAACACTGGTATTGTTGAATCTCATGGGGAACCACGTCAATCCTTGCATAACACAATGAAGAAGCTTTACCACCCTAAACCAAAGGAAACCCAGAGCAGATGCTCTTAACAAAAGTATTTAACTCTTTCTCTCTAAAACATAGGCTCTCCACCAAACAATTTAACCTATATAAAGGAGAAGTATAGCTAAAGCACCCTGGGAACTGTGACTCACAGTGTCAGGCGTCCTCCTTGTTGCAGAGGGGAAACGGTTTGCACCACCCTTTTTCCTGGCACAGCCTGTTTCCTCCTTTCCCTCTCCTCCGGGATGCAGCCCAGCCCTCTGACCCATGAGGCCACGGTGCTTTATGTACTCTGCCCACCTCAAAAAGAGGATAAATCAGTCCACCAACAGCTCTCTGGGGTCTCATACAGCCCAGCAGGTAGTCCTTGCTCTTCTGAGCGTACATTCAAAAGGGCTCACAAAAGGGCTTCAAATATTTGTCCAAATTTTGGGTGATGTTTTTAACTTCATAAAATAAATCAAAATGTTACTAATCTGACTAATACTTTAGTGAATTTATTATTACTTTTTTGGCACATTTTCAGCAATTTCAATAAAGTGAGAACTTCTGTTGTTCAGTTTATCTCAAATATACTCTGTTAAGGGTTACAGAAAGGGTGTACCTACCACTTAACGCATCAAGTATGGTTACTGAGTGTGTGGACAAGGTTTTATGCTAGGCTTCCCAAACCTGACCTTCAGTTCTGGTTCACTGGTCTCCTCTCCTACCCACTCATGAAACAAATTAAATTGAAGGGTACACTCTCAGTTGTGCTGTAATTAATTTTTAAGGTCGAGGAAAGCGTTGTAAGTTCAGCTACTGATGTGGTACCCGTCCTTTGGGGCAAAAACTTCACTGTCAGCCTGCCTTCCAAGTCGCACAAACTATATCCCGCTTTGTAGCAGATTTCTTCATTTGGTCCCTAGTTCTGTAAGTTCTGGGAGTTGGACTCTGTGATCCTTATGGGTCCCTTCCAACTCAAGATACTCTATGATTGTAAGTTGGATCTCTACCTCTGCAAATTGCACCCCTCTCTTCCTGTTTTCCTCAAACTCAAAGCACTGGGAGAAGTACTGCAGGTAGGCCCAGACCCCATGGTTCTCTGGAAGAGCACTCTCTTTCCTAAACCAGTTTCAAACACAATGTAACTGTCCTTCAGTTTCTCGCCCAGGGAAGAATCTACTCCACGCCCCTCTTTGGCCTTACTGCTTCATGAGCCCTCCCAAGTGCGATCTAACTTTCCTCTCTCCTATCTGCTGGTTTATGTACCAAATCAAACTGGGGACAGATCAAATGATGATGGTGATCCCCTCCAGCAAATAGCCATACATTGCCCGGGCACCTCAGAGCTTGACTATGATGGCAACAACCCAGTCATGACTGGGTTTCCAACCTACTGAGAGTCTGAGATTGTTCCAAGATGGATGGCTTCATTAAGCAGGGTATTTTGCTGTGAGGAAGTGTCCTAGTGCTCTCTGCCCTGCAACAGCTGGTTGAAGATTATGGTTGGAGATTCAGAAGCGTTGCTTTAAATACAAAAATCTCTAGCTGGCCCGTGACTTATTTTCACGAGAATATTTTCTCCTGTATTGTGCTACTTCGCAACTGTCATGTTCAAGTTAGACTTTTAGCTGAAGGATCTCAGCTTTGTGCTTTTGCTATTTGTTTGAAAGAGGATTTCCAAGGCTGGAGGAAACTGTCATTAGTTTCATCATTGTATATTATGGTTCCTTTTTATCTATGTCTACATACCAAAGGAGACAGCAAACAATGAATCCATTCTTCCAGCAATATACCATTGCTGTTATCTTTACAGAGAGTTTGTATCAGTGGTAGTCCCCAGTTCTCAGAATCGTTATTTTTGTTGCTTCTCGAGAAGGGGAAAATCTTCTTTAGTATTTTTAAAAATCCTTTTTATTCCAGCTTATGCATCTTGTGGACAGATGACTAAAATATACCATGGGTATAGCAATGACTTCACAGTTACTGCTTCCCAGTTTAAATTGTAAAAGTTCTGACATGCACCATAAAAATATCTTGTAAGTTTTTCTCTTACGGTGAATTTTCATTATAAGCTGCTTTATAAATTCATCATGAACATAAAAGGAAAAATTCATGAAAGCTGAGCACACTATAAGCTGTACTTGGCAGCTGTACTGGTAATATACATGACAGAAAAATGGAAACAGAAAAATTAATAGAGAGTGGATATGAATATGAACTATGTCAAAGTTGTTCTAAATCACTAACATTTGACAAAAGATTCATTCTCTAAAGATAACTTTTAAATTATTGGATTTACATCACTTTAGTGTAAATTATCTTTCCTTTCAATATCTTTTTGAAAAAGAAAGTAGAGATTAAAGGAAAATTATCAGATTTACTTTCCATTTAAACTCCAATAATGAAACACGTATCTAGAGATACATTTCTTTCTTGATGTAGGTCAGGCTAGTAAAAAAATTCTACGTGATTTCTTTTTTAATAAAAAATATGTAGTAAAAAATTTTACACTTATTTCATTAGGAGATTTCTGGGGTGGCTGACTCAAATTGAGACAGCTTGGTTTGAAGTGATTTTATATCTTAGTTCAAAGTACTCTCAGTGAGGTAGTCTCCCCTGTCATTAAGCTGATGCAGTGCACTGTGGGGGCCACGGGCAATGGCAAAAAGCAGCCTGACTGGGAAGCCCAGACTCCCGAGAAGAACAGGAATGCCAGTTGCACCTGAGGTACCAAGGGAAGGCCAAGGGACAAGTTACTTTTAAGCCAAGACAAAATTATGTGGTTTTACATTTCTCAAGTGAAATTTGCTAATCGGAAATGAATAAATCGGTATTTTGGCTTTTTGGTTATAATCCATTTTTCAACAGTGGAATTCCCAGGATCTACAAATTCTCATTTTTAATAAATACTACTAAAAACTAAAAAATGTGGTGGGCCTCTGAAAAACCTTTTACATGAACAGTTACCCAAGAACATCCTCTCGCTTAAACTACAGGCCACAGGGCATAAGAGTAATAACTTTCCAAATTACTCAATTGCTAGTGCTGCTTCAGAGGTGAAAGTTCTGGGTCCTGAGCAACTGAGCTGTCCTTCCTGTGTGTCCCATGCCAATGCTACAGGGACTGTCATGGTGTAAGAACTTAGGCTGAGATAAAGCTGCAAGTCACTCTGCAAAGCGGTGGACTAAGATTTAGGGGCTCTGGATTCCAGTTTTGTCTTCATAGGCTTGGCTGCTTGCTGGCTTCCAAAGCCTGTGTGTCATTTTTAGAAAGATAAATTTCATGTCCACAATGGTGACAGCCAGTATGCCTTGTCTGGTGGTACAAGCTAGCAGCACTCCATATACAGCACTCCCCAGAGGGGCCCAGGATATTTAGAAACTGTGCCTTGGCAAAGAAGTGCTCTCATTGCTACAATCAAAAGAATCCCATCAAAATAACTTTTCTGTTCAGAGTATTTTTCTTCATAATGCAGCTTTCTTCCTGTTCTCCCTGGGCCTTCCAATTTCTATGTTTTCCTGTGCTGTTGTAGTCAGGACTCTGTGTTATTCCACAGCACTTGCATTTTGGTGTATCCTTTGGTGCATCCTTCTGTTCATACAGAACCAGAGCACAGCCTGCAATATGAAATAAGAAGAGCTTTAATAGATATGTGTAAAATCCTATTCTGAAGAATTTTACCTCTAAGCTGTGTGATACTTCTGAGTATATCACTTTCTAATATGTACTTCAATACAAGCTCATATTCATAGACATCGCAATTAAAGAGCACTGGCTGAACTATTGCTGAATGAAATTTTGTTTTCCTTGTCTGCAATCATCATGTGCTTTTGCATTCCCCTTTTTAAGCATTATCACAGTCACTATTAAGAATCACCATCTTCTCATCACTGTCTTTCATAGAGTCTCCATGAAGATAAACTCCTGCCCAATGCTAACCAACATTTTTTTCTTTCAAGGCCTACAGTTTCCGTTTCTGTTTAAAAGAGGATGCTCTTTTTCTTTTGGACATGAGATACTGACTTAATTTCCCTTTGGATTTTCATAGTCCAGTGTTTTTCATAGGATTGAGGTAGTGAGGAGAAATAAAAGGACAACTGGCTATGGACCAGCTAAGAGTTTGGCTGGGCTAGGTCTCAGGAAGTTCCTATGGCACCAAAAGCATTGCCAGAATTAGAGGATGGATGAAGAGGAGGTAGAAACTGTTGGACAGGCAAATGAGAAAAAGTATTAAAGCCTTGGAGTAGGGGGTACGTGTTGGCTTTGGGAATGCGAGGTACTTGGGGAAGAAGGAGCAAGAGAGAAATTAGAGAGGAGGTAAATTAAGACGGGGAAGGGAAGGGAAGGGAAGGG